>PVKE010012064.1:0-39023 GCA_004027555.1 Craseonycteris thonglongyai
AAAAAGTTTGTTAAATGTGGTCATGAGTTTGTTTTCAACCTAGCACTCAAGAAACTGATGAATAAGCAATCTTAATAGTAGTAGAAGACCAGTAATGGTACAAATGTTATCTTCTCAGGAATTTCTTCAGAAGAATTTGGATAGATAAAAGATAAATACAATATTGTTCATTTATATAATATACATTTTATTGCGCTTGCACACATTCTTATCCTTAAATGTAAAAACTTCTGTATCATTTTTATTGGATAGGTATTTGTGAGAAGCACCCAAATATAGGCTGTTTATAATAGAAAAGTAATATGGTGACTTAGGAGGAAATTTATCAATGGAAAAAATACAAAAGTATTTAGGTAATTAGAAAAAAAACACCTAAATTGTCATTAATTTTTTGTTTTTTTGAGAGAAGGGGAAGGGCAGGGTAGAAGAAGCAGAGCAGTCTTCATAGTTGTACATCATTAGTTGTGACATGGTTTCATTCCACACAGGTAGATGTAGGGTGGCAAAGGGTGGGATCTGAACCACGGGCTTCCCACAGGGGAGGTTAGAACCTTCCCTGCCTACCCATCGTGGCAGTTACCAGTTAGTTATGCTAGGGTTCAGCATATGGGGTTGCATAAGCCTGGGGCCTAGAATTAAATCCTGGACCTTGAGATTGTGAGGCAAGTACTCAACCACTGAGATATTCCAGTATTCCCTAAATTGCCTTCTTTTTTTTTAACCTATATTTTTTGACATTTGGTATAAGAAACCTAACCAGTGAATCTGCCTATATACCCAAGGCAGATGGGATGATTGAGAAATGATCTCAGATGATATGGGCCTTTTTTTCTGTCCTTATTGTCCATCACCTTTTTCTACTGACCCTGTGAAAAGGGTCAAGAATAAAGTGTGGGAATTATAATTTCTTTAAATATAAGCTAAACTGTCCTTGATACTATTACAGAGCATGTTTTGCGGCATAGGAACTATTTTATTTTTATTCGTAGTCAGCAGACAGTTTACTCAGTTCAATTTGTTATTTCAAACAGCTCTTCGAATGTCACATTGACATGAATTCAAAGTTGGAGCAGGAATTCTCTATTAAACTATTATAAAGAATATGTACTAATATACTCATGTACACATAAATAACAATGTATTAGTGAGAAAAGTACATAACAAACCTCTTAATAAGCTTTCGACTTCATATAGTAGAGAAATAATGCTAGGTTGTATCAAAGAATTAAAAGAACTAGTTACATTTAGAAGTTTAAGACGGCTGTTGTTGACAATACCTGTTACCAGGGAAGATGTTATGCTAAGAGTTGAAAATGTTTTTTTTTTCTCCTAAACATTAAAAGAGGTATAGAACACTCAATTTAAAAAAAAAGTGTTTTTTTTTATAACAAAGCATAGAAGAAATTTGTGAGAAAACTACAGTTCTACATTGTTGCTTTTCCTGTTTGCTTATTTTCTTTAAAAAAAAAAGAGCTAACATATAATATTGCACAAAGACTGTCTGGAAAGTATCGAGCCATATAATATGAAAAATAGAGGCATTTATGACTGAATTTTCCCCAGACAGCCTTCATATTTGTGTGTCCCTCATATCAGGGACACCCCATAGTTATACAACATTTATATACCAAAAGAAGTGATAACCACGACAACTTCAGCAATCATCTTACTATGCAATTACATTATTATTGGCTATATTTTCCATGTTGTATGTTAGAGTTCCATGACTGATTTGTCTTATACGTGTAAATTTAAACCTCTTATTTCCCTTCAGCATTTCTGCCCTTTTTTAATTTTTCAATTACAGTTGACATTCCATATTATTTTATATTACTTTTAGGTGTATAACTCAGTGATTAGACATTTATATAATTTATGAAGTGATTCCTTCTGATTAGTCTAGTACCTACTTGGCACTATACATAGTTATTACCATATCATTATGCTTTACTTTATATCCTCCTGACTATTTTGTAACTATCAATTTGTACTTTTTAATCCCTTCACTTTTTTCACATTGCCTTCCAACTTCCTTCCATCACCCCAACAAAGCTAGTACCCATCTGACACCATGCATAGTTATTAAATACTATTGACTATATTCTTTATGCTATACCCCACATCCCCATAACTACTTTGTAACACCCAAGTTGTGCTTCTTAATCCCTCCCTCTTTTTCTTTCACACCCCAACTCCTCTCCCATTTACAACCATCAAAATGTTCTCCGTATCTATAAGTCCATTTCTGTGTCACTTGTTTATTTTGTTCTTTGGATTCCATGTATAAGCAAAATCTCATTGTATCTGTCTTTCTCTGTCTGACATTCTGCTCAGCAAAATATCCTCCAGGTCCATCTGTGCTGCCACAGATGGCAAGAACCCATTACCTTCCAAGGCTGAGTTACGTTCCATCTTTCTTATGTGTCTTCATTATGGTCCCCAGAAAAAGCCCCCATTTTTGTGTAACCTGAATGATTTAGATACCAACTGTTGACAAGACTTTCTTTGACCACAAGATTGTTTTCTAAATGTATTAAAATCTCTACATTTTAAGTTATAAGCAAGGTGATGCGACATTTTACAGTTCCATAGTTAACATTTAGTTTCATATTAAGCATACTATAGGCATTTAGTGATATAATTTGAAAAGAATAGAAAGTCATTTCTGTTTAAATGCCTGGTCACGTTTGACATAAGCTAGTTAAGAAGGCTGTTTCAGAAGTGTGGCAGATCAGTAGGCATGGAGAAAAATTAATTTGCTAAATATTTATGTGAAGTAACTATTCAGGTTGATGATACATTGAATGGGGGAATGAAGAAAATGCAGTTATTAAGAATGCCTCTTAGGTCTCTAAGTTATGTATCTTTGATTTTTTTTGAAAGAAATTTGTTGTGAATATACATATATCTGATTTAGTTCTGTCTTCTTAATCTGTAATTGCTGGTTATCGTACATCACCCCCCTGCCTTTTGCTCACATCTTATTTCGAGTTTAATTATAGTTATTCCTTTGTTTTCCAATTTATAACTATTTGTATTTTTGTTATACAGATAACTAAAATTTTATTTTTAACAAACACATTAAAAAGTTTTTCTTTTATTATTTTTATTCCTGAAAACGACAAACAGTTTAGCATAATTTTACCCATTTGTCTCCCTTACTGACATTCAAAATCTGCTTTAATACAGTTTGTTTTTCAAGATTAAAATTTTTTTAAAGAATTATTTTATTGTTTTGAGAGAAGAGGAGAGAGAGAGAGCGAGAAAGAAAGAAAGGTGGGAGGACCCAGAGCATTCTTTATAGTTGTATATCATTAGTTGTGACATAGTTTTGTTCCACACAGGTGGATGTGGGGCCACGCGTGGTGGAAACTGAACTGAGGGCCTCCCACATGGGAGGCAAGAACACCATCCTGGTGGTTCCCAGTTGTGTTCACAGTTCAGTATATAGGTTTGCATGGGCCAGGGTCAGAATTTGAAACTCAGACCCTGTGGTTTCAAGGCAAGTGTTCAACCTTTTGAGCCATCCCAGCATCCCTCAAAATTAAAATTTTTAAAAGCACCTTTCTTTTCAAAATAGTTTTTAAGAAATTCAATGAATCTTTCAAATGATCTCATTAAAAATAGTTTTTCCTAATTCTATTTTATCTACACTGTCCACAATTCTTTTATGCATATCAAGTTGTACATTTCTTTCCTGCTTTTTTAATTTTTCTCTAAAAATGTCAAGATTCTATAAGGCAGAATGTTTGACATGATTATAGCAGTGTTAAATTTGAACAACTCCCAAGCTGGTAATATTAAGCAGTAAAAACTTGGTTGAATAAAGAAACAAAATGGAGAGATATTTTAATAGAGAGATATTTTTTGAGTTTTTATATATTGAAAGAACTCACTATTGTTTTCTTTATTCATGACATATCAATACCATGTCAGGACACCCGTGATAAGCAATTTTGTTATCTTTTCTTATACTTATCTCTCTCGGGGTTGCTTAGATTTAATTTACTATGGCCTATTCCATTGACACACTCCTAAGGCCCCTGTATTTTTCACACATTCATTATTACTGGGACTGCTAATCCCTCCCTCTCAAGGCCCTGGGTGCCAAAGTGATTTTGTGGTAGTTTTCCTGTTTTATAGCTAAGGCAGACCACCTAAGTATACTCAGTGTTAGTTAATAGATACCTACTCGTTTCCACTTGATGTCATAATGGACAAATAGAAACCTTTGTTCATTATTTGATTTGATTATATACAAAATTATTTATGTACAAATAGAAACAATAATGTATTTATATTGATTAATTGTAGGAAGTTCTTTAAATTATTAAGATTTCTTACTCAAAGGAAGTATGTCTAGTAGATAAAATTTTAATTTTTTATAAGCTTGAATCTTGAATAATACATTGATGGTTTGGAAAGTAAACACTTATTCATAAAACAATTTCAATTTATTAACACTCTCAAAGTTAAAAAAATTAGCATCAATTTTGCATTCCTTAAATTATAATTTGAAATAAGTAGGTGCCACATAAAGGTCAAATGGATATCATTGTGCTTTTTAATTGTTGATTACACTCGCTGGTTGCCCGTTTTCAAATACTCTTATTCATGTATTTGCTGTTTTCTGCATAGGAGCCTCCTCTCCCTCCAGTTTTTCTTTCTATCGCATCTACTTTTCCCTTGAAGTAATTTTGATACTTACATTTGGTGATGAGATTAAGTACCATAACAAATTATGTGAAATATGAGTTTTAAACTTGATAGTCTCTGGAATATAAGCAAGTCTTTTAGTTTACATGGGCCTGAGTTTTAAATCAAGATTGGTTTAAAATCCTTCTTTCAGGGGAGTATTTTACTGGGAGCACATGTGGATCATGTGACGAGTTCACAGTATTATAAACCCAAGTGACTGTCAGGAAGAGAGAAGGTGTGAGTGTTCTCACAAGCGCTCTCTTTCATCTTCATTGAACCTAGAAACGTGAAACACAAATAATAAACAGATGAGTATAATTATAAGAGAATACATATGACAGGACTTGTTCCTTTTTTTTTACATTTCAAAATAAAATTTTCACAGGTTAAGTTCTACTTTACAAAACCTGTCACTTTGAGTTAGACTTTGTGAAATGTTCCCAATTCACTTATGTATACCGGTATTTTGTATGCATATTTCCCAGTAATGTAATGGAAGTTATTTGAAAGGAATAAATCTTAGGGTGCATTATACTTTCCCAAAGTTTTATACTTTCAGGTCTGTGTACCTATTGCTAAAGAAAATACACGAAAAAAATATTAATAGAGAAGCAGTATAGTACAGACATTGGTGCTGTACTGCCTAGATTCATAGCCCAACTCTGTAGCAGTTAATTCAACTTGTTTTTGTTTTGTCATATGTAAAATGGAATACTAACAGCACCTACTTCTGTGTTGTTTTGAGAATAAAGAATGTAATGTGATGTAAATTTCTCAGAATAGTGCCTGGTTTAGATTAAGGAAGGATCCATCAGTTTTCACAATCCCATGGGGCATCATTTGTATTGAATTATTTGAGATGGATGCCTGCTGGAACACCATGTAGTATGTGACTGGTGCCCCTTGACATTGAGCTGCATGGCATAAAGTAAATTAGCTGTTATTATTACTGTGATTTGTGCTGGGGTGACTTTTTGGGGGTTGGTTTAGGAAAGTCTCAGATTATACAAGTATATCTTCCTGGAAAAAATAACAGTTTCTTTCATTCTTAGAATCTATTTATTCAAACCTGTTCAGAAGACAATTTCTAGCTCATATGTTTTAAACTTTGATAAAGAATATTTTAGTTTTAGTTAAACTTTAGTATCTATGGATTTAGACTTCATTAAGTCTACGTGACCTAATATGCAAACTTTGAGTTATTTCACCATTGTTGTTACTTCATGTTTTCCTAATGATTCATATTCTTATTCCAATTTTTATAAGACTCTCCATAATTATTTTGACATAACTTCATCAGAATTAATCAACTTGCTATGCCATATAAAACACTCATTTATAGACAATAAAGAACACTACAAATTTTTTCAGAATTTCCCAAAGTTTTCAGATCATTACCCCCATGAAAAGTGATATTTGCATGGAAGATTAAACTAAAATATAAGGAATTTGGGCTTTTATATAAAACCTGATAACATAATTAATCACATGTTCTTTAAATTATACAATTATAAGATAATAGAGATTAGAAAAATATTAAATATCAAATTTATATGAAATTTGTAGTCTTTTCGTTTTTTAAAGAAAAAAGTTGAGCTTGTTTTTATAAATATATATCCGATTTTACACATAATTCTGATCAAAATAATTCTGAAAAAAAATTTTATTTTACTTTCTATAACCATCAGTGATTAACTTGACATTAATAGATAATAATAAATGGTTTTTAAAATGTGTGTGTGTGTATCACTTATTGTCAAGATATGTTTTTCACCATTAATCCAAATTTGGTTAATTTTATTTTTTTCAATTGTGTCAGGGTATAATTATTCTTGAAATCTAACATTTTATTTTTTTAAAACAAGTGTTACAATTTCCTGTGAAAATAGATTTTAAAATCAATTAGACCTCTTCAGATCTATAATTCAAAAATAATGATGAAGTTTTCCTTAAAGAATGCACATTGGTTGTTCTACTAATCCAGATTTCATATTTTAATTTTAAATTACATTTTCCAAAGTTAAAATTTTTTCTTCCTGTGAATCCATGTCTTTCATCAGCATACATTAGTCTATGCTCATGGTCTTGTCACTTTCCAATTAATTTCATTTATGTATTAAAAAATGTCACTTAAGTAACATACTTTTAAGAGTGATCACTATAAGCAAATCTATAAAGTGAGAGTCGTTCTCAATATTTTTAGTACATAATCTGTTTATACATAAAGAAATTTAAAAAAGCTTTATTAAGATATAATTAATATTTAAAAATCTGTACACATTTAATGTATATAATTTCATGAGTTTGGATATGTTCACGAAACCATAACTACAATTAAGTTAATAAACATATCCATCACCTCCAAGAATATTTCCCTAGCTATTTTGTTCTTTTTTTTTTCTTGTGGTAACAACATTTTACGTGAGACATACCCTTAAGTGCACAATATAGCATCGTAAACTACTGTCACTATATTATATAGCAGATGTTTAGAAAGTTTTCATTTTGGATAACTGAAAATGTATACCTGTTGAACATCAGCTCCCCGTTTTTCTTTCCTCCCAGCTCTTGAAAACCATCATTCTCCTCTCTCTACTTCTATGCTTTGACTATTTTAGATAACCCACATTGGTAGAATCATGCAGTATTTTTATTCTGTAACTAACTTCTTTGACATAGAATAATATCTTCCAAATTCATTCATGTTGTTACTTATGGCAATAGCTCCTTCTTTTTTAAGACTGAATAGCAGTCTATATTGTATGTACTTACCTTTTGCTATTAATATAGTGCCCCCCAAAAAGGATATATAAACTTTCTTATTCATTGCAGCAGCATTCTCAACAGCCAAGATATGGAAGAAACCTAAATGTCTATCAATGGATGAATGGATAGAGCACATGAACACTTCACAGTTATCTTCTGAACAACCAACACTTCTGTGTGAAATAGAGGAGTGCTTATCCTGGTCCTGTCTCCAAAGCTGAAAAGAGGAGAGTCTAGCAAATTTGATATACTTATTCGGCTCTATAAAACATTGTTACATGTAAAAGTGTTTCTGTGACTAAAACAGTGCTTTATTTTTATTTTTTTAGAGATTTATTTTATTGTTCGTTTGTTTTTGTTTTTTTGACAGAGACAGAGAGAGAAAGAGAAAAGCGGGTGGGCCCAGAGCAGTCTCCATAGTCGTATATCATCAGTCTGTTTTTCGACATGGTTTTGTTCCACACAGGTGGATGGCGACTATGCAGGGCAGGAGTTGGGCTGGGGACCTCCAGCCTGGGAGACATGCCCCCTTGAGTCAGGGGATGAACCAGAGGAAAGGGGGCATGAGAACTGAACCCCCCCCCCGCCCCGCCAAGGGAAGCACACCCACACCCCAGTTGGCTTATGAGACTGTACAGGCTGGGGCCAGGATTTGATCCTCAGTCCCCAAGGCTGCAAAGTGGGTGTTTAACCCACTGAAACATCTCGTCTTCCCCTAAAACCATGTTTTATTTGCATCTCAGTGTTTTCTGGTTGCAGATATAAATACCGGTATGTCTCCCTTTTTCTCATTTTATCAGCACCATCATTATACTTATGTTGGGAGCCGGTTGGGAGCCTGAATGGAAAGGTTTCGGGGGATCTCAATGGCAAAGCCTCGGTTCCCTGGGCCTAATAGGAGGGACCGGCCTGTGTTACTGATGGCAAAGCCTTGATCCCCCCTTTTATCTCCCGGGGGTGGGGGAGAGCGGGGAGTAATTGGGTGGTTAGATATAGAAAAGTGTAGCTTCGAATATAGCTTCGAATGAAGGCCTGAGGCAGACACCAATAGATTAATGGCCCATGATCTACATGTCAAAGCCTTTACTGGAAGGGGCATTTACCTCCTACAAAGATCTGTTCACACCGTGCTTTGCTATGCTAATGCATGATCTTTGCCTGTTTATTGTAATGATAAACCTTTGCTATATAAGGCAAACAATAAAGCTATTCAGGGCTGCTCCTATTTAGGACACTTGGCTGACAATTTGTTGGTCTTTAATTCCCACTGATCGAACTCAGGAACTTCATTCATCCAGGCTGGTTCCTGGCATACTTACATATGCAAGTTTCCATAACATTTTATTTTTTTAAGTTTTCATTTTTCTCTCTGAAGTTAGTTTCGGCATATTTTTACTGAACACATACATCTATTTTTAGTATTTCTCTTCAGGGATTCTCTCTAGTACTATTAACTGAGCATGCAGACTAACATCTGTAAATTTCAATTTATAGATACTTTTTAAGTCTAATAATCATCTGGATTTGTGCTGACTTTCTGTCATCTGACATGTTGTCACTTCATGTCATGAGTTTCTTTCAATAGTAAATATTTATATCTTGGCTGAATTGGTGTGAAACAGTGCAGAAAATTGCAAGTCTGTTGGGAAAATAAGCAATTTTACAACTAACTATGAAACACTGAATTAAACTGTTGATTGTGGGGACGCTGGGATGGCTCAGCAGGTTGAGTGCTTGTCTTGAAGCCCCAGGGTCCATGGACCAAATCCCAGTCCTGGCCCAAGTGGACCTGTATGCTGAACTGTGGTATGTGCTTCCTATGTGGGAGGCCCCTGGCTCACTGGGGTGTGCCTCCCATGAAGGAGGCCCCCAGCCTGGTTCTTGCCCTGTGCAGCCTGTGCCCTCCTTTGGAGTGAAACTATGATTTACAACTATGGAGACTGCTCTGGGCCCTCCCCCTTATCTCTCTCTCTCTCTCTCTCTCTCTCTCTCTCTCTGTCTCTCTCTCTTTTAAAAACAATAAAAAAATTTTTTGAGAAAATATAGTCAATGATGAGGGAAAATGTGCAAACAAGCATAGATGAAGTATTAATAATTTAGCTTACTTTATTAGCTTCATCAACTCCCCAATATAAAACGGGTATGCTTCTGAGTGTAATTCCATTTAGGATAGTCATGCTTTAATATAACTGATAAAAGATCTCAACCATAAAAACTAGAGATTATAATGAAAAGTAAGCTATATTAAGGGAAATTGATGTTCAATAAGCAAGAAATTAGACATATTGTTGAAGAAATTGGGGGCATCAACTTGCACTAAGTTGGAAAAAAGCTTTCAGATGATATATGAGTAGGAAAAATAAGTGTACTTTTGAGTCTTGAATAAGATCTGAAAGTATTACAATATTGTCAGTAGATGAGAATATTCCAAAAGAGATAATTTCTAATGAAGCAGAGTTAAACTTTAGTTCTTCTGAAAGGTCTCAGAAATTTTAATTTCTACCTTAATTAAAAAAAAAAAAATGCAGGCCATGCATCAGTAATATTCTTCCTAGGTGGCATCTTCAGGGTTAACAATGAGACCAGCAAGAATAGAATTTCATTCAATTATTTTTACAAATAGGAGACACATTCTGGAAACCCATCTTCAGAATTAAAAGGACAATTAACAGTGCCATATTTTACACCTACCAATTATTTTATTTGTTGTTAATTTTTATATAAACATTGTGTATTGTCTAGTTTACCTTCACCCAACTTCTGCCTGCTTCCTCTATCCCTCAAACACACTCCCAAGTACTATACACAATAATTAAATATTGTGAGAACAAAGAAGACTGCTTTGTTTGATATTTTGCCCCCAGGATCTAGAACTGTGATTAATTAACATACATTGAATAAATGAAGTTGATAAACATTAAAATAAAAAACCTCACCAGGATGAAACAGTTGTGAGAAAGCATTTACTGTTAAAACTATTGGTAGCAGTTACTATTCTGAAGGATAGTTCAGGTCTATGTTCTTAAAATCATCTGGGTCTAAATTCTTGTACTAGCTGAACTTGTACCACTTACCTTGAACTAGTTGGTATCTTTTATTTAATGCTCCATAAGAAACCCAATGCCTCCCAGATTTTTGCAGATTTTCCTGAGGCATTAGGATAACATATTTTATCTCACACAAGGCTCAAACTACTTAGACCTGGGTATTAATAGTAATGTTTAATAGATGACAATGGAAAGAGAATTGACTCTGGGTGGTGAGCACATAATGCAACAAAACCATACAATGTAATGTAAAATTGTATACCTGGAACCTGTGTAATTTTCCCAACCAATGTTACACCAATAAACTTAACAATTAATAAAAAATACATAATATTTTAAAGTTATGTGGCACTTGTACTAGCAATCAGAAATTTCACAAAAGCCATTTGTCTCCCTAGGATCTAGCCTCCTATGAGGTTGTAATCCTTCCCTTGCTCTGCCCTCTATCTTACCTCTATCTTCTAATGTTTTTTATGCATGTATGTATGTTTAGCATGCATTTGTATTCATACCTTCTTATAAGAAAACATAAAGACACATTACCTCCTCAAAAATGGTCTAAAAATGGATAAAGAATTTAATTTTTTAATAGAAACTTTAATACTACCTGCTAAAAGTGTATTTGAAATCTAATAAAATTAATAGGGCAGATAGATTTTTGTACTATGAAAAATTATGCTGATCATGTTTATGAGACAGAAGGGTCGGGAAAGAGAATGTAAGAATATAAGAGAAAATGTTGACATGTAGTAGAAATTTTATTTTATTTTTCCTTAGATCTATCATATATTAAAAGTGTTTTTCTAATGAAGGTATTTTTTTATAATAAGTTACACGAAAAATGCTGTTTTTAAAAGAAGTAATTTAAATCTTTTAATATGTGTTTATTTATGTTCTAATGCTAAATTCTGATCTTCATTGCTAAGATGGCCTACATATGCCACTTTTAGTCTCTTAGAAATTCCATGGCCAAATTTCAGACTGAGTGACCACCATGTACAAGGGCCTGTGCCTATTCTTTAATGATTTCATATCCTTAATATGTGTTTATTTTAAATTTTATTTTTAAATTTTATAATTTTTGTGAGCTTTTGTCAAAATAAAGTATTCATTTGCTTTTTAAATCATTATTTTATTTTGCTATCTGTGTAAAACTCTATTTATTCTCTTTTTAAATATATATTTATTTATTTTTGACGAGAGAGAGAGAGAGAGAGAGAGAGAGAGAGAGAGAGAGAGAGATACAGAGACAGAGAGGGAACTGAACGGGGGGAGCTCCCAGTACAGCATATGGGTCCGCATGGGCTGGGGCCAGGATTTGATCCCCGGTCCCTGGCGCTGCAAAGTGAGCACTTAACCCACTGAGCCATCCCGGCTTCCCCAATTTATTCTCTTTTTCTCAAGAGAAACAGAGGACATTTCCAATCTCATCTTACCACTCTTGTCCTTTCCCTTATTACTCCAGCTACAATGATTCCCTTGTTTCTCAAATATACAAGGCACATTCCAACATTAGTACCTATAGCATGCTCTATATCTGTCTAGAATGCTCTTATCCCAAATAGCCACACGGTAATATTTCTTGCCAGCTTCAGATCTTAATATAAATGGAATCTTCGTAGTAATGCCTTCAAAGGACCTGTCTATTTAAAATTTCAGCACCATCTGGCATGTTTGACATTCCATCTGGTATACTTTATTCGTTACCCTATTTTTTTTTTTCACCTTAGCAATTTTCACCATCTAATATACTACAAAGTTAGCATGTTCTTTCTTATTGACTGCCTTCCATTATTAGAAAATAAGCTCCATGAATGCAGGATTTTTTATTGAATTTACCCATATTTCTAGTGTTGTGAGTTCCTTTAAGTGTTCAGTATAACTCATTTGAATAAGTGGGTAAACTTTGTGAAATACAACATTGGAAACAGAAATTATTTAATATGGCAACTACCTAAAATCAAGAGATGGAGATTCACTTCTTTCATATGTCATTTACTATTTTTTGAATGAAAGGGATAATGCAATTTCTAAGAGAATATGTCATTTGATAAACTATGGAGAATTTGAAATATGTTAGAGCCAGAAGGTATCCAACTGCTACTTAATTTTCTGAGAGTTTAAAGTGAATGCCAGAATCTGTGGACCCTCAAGGATAATGGTAAAACCTTTTTAAAATTTATGAAACTGCTTATATAGATATTGTTATGATCACTGGATAAATAAATAAATGAATGAACTATCATAACAAATCTACTTCTTTTTACAGGTGATCATGATAATAGCTTATACCTGGAGTATCGTAATTCAACAATGCATCAAAATAACTTTCATTATACAATTATGAATAGTAGATAAATAACAGTTGGAAAATCATAATTAGGTATATGTATAGCCAGCTTACAAAATAATTCTCAAAGGGCACTAATAAATAAAGCAACATCAATCCAGAATGCACTCTCAAATCATAGAACACAGATCAGTTCTTCACTTCTTTTCTTTGACCCCTTCTACCAAATGATTGTTGGAAGACATTTTGTGTTTTCCAGACTGCCATGTAAATGTAATAATGTATTATGTCACCTTTGAGGCTGCTTTTTAAAATGTGTTATTGTGTATTAATGGTCTTGTTTTAAGTCTAATATTTACTTTCATTTCCAGAAGTATCGATTACTGCTAATGCCCACATCTTTGGGGGCTTTGACGTGCATGTTTCTAAGCTTTCTCCAGTGACTGCTTAGAATTTAGATTTCTTTTTTCTTAATTTGGTAACAACCATTACCTGCCATCCAGTTGCCCAAGTTTTGCTACTGTTATCTCCCATTCGTTTGTTTTTTGTGGTTTTTCATAAACATTTTATTTTTAGCACCATTTTAGGAGGTAACAGAGAAAAACATTTTAATCTTTAACTGAAAATTAAACATATGCTTTTTCACCTTCAAAATATCTGCATGAGGGATGTCAGATTTGGAGTTATGATGAATTAGTAAGGAAAGGAACTGCCTTCCCATCTTAAAAAATAACAATGCCCCCCCCTCAAAAAAAAGTAAATATTGGTGAGAAAAATCAATAAGTCGAAACAGATTAAAAATTACACAGATGCTAGAGTAATAGGTAAAGAAATTTATATAACCTATGTGTGTATAAGCGTGAAAAATAAGAGAAATTTGGAGAAAATGTAAGCATTAAGGAAAGAAATGGAAGGTATAAAAGAGATTCTCATCAAAATTCTAGAAATAGGAAATATAATATTTAAGATTAATAGATTAGCCACTACAAAGGACAGTATTTGAAAAACTATTCAAACTATCCAAAATCTAAACTGTAACACAGAAAGCAGCATAAATGAAAAATATCAATGGAATAAGAGTGAGCTATTGGACAAATTATTTACAAGAAATTATACAGAAAACAACAAAAAGATCAAGACAAAAACAAGAAGTAAAATGAAAAAGTCCATTTATTACTTTTCTAACTCGTGTTTAAATTATACTTATCTATGGCTACATTCCCTGATGTAATTATTTTCTCTGACATAATTTTTTGCTTTCCTTTATCTCTCTCCTATTTGATCAGCAATCAGTAAATTGATCTTATTCGGGGCCATGAGGTTTGACAAATTGTCACCTTTGACCTCCAGAGATCAATGTTGACTTGTTAGTGAAATAATTCCCATATGTGTTCATGTTACAGTAAATATATAAGAACTAAAGAAAGAGAATTTGGGGAAGCCAGGATGACTCAGTGGGTTAAGCACTCACTTTGCAGCGCTGGGGCCTCAGGATCGAATCCCAGGCCTGGCCCATGCAGACCCATATGCTGAACTGGGGAGCTCCCCCAGTTCAGTTCTCTCTCTGTCTCTGTATCTCTCTCTCTGTCAAAAACAATAAAAAATAATAAATAAATAAATAAATAAGAAAGAGAATTTGCTGTCTTCTCAGATACATTGACTTCAAAATGCCCAAAGAACTCTATAGCTTTGCTAATAATTTCTGTTTCATTAATAGATGCATAACCACCAAAACACCAGTTTTTTGTTCACTCCCTTTAATAATTCTCATTGTTACAGGCAATAATTTGAAATAACAGTCAACAAAACATATGTCATATTTTTTAATGTTTAAGTGAATCATTACAAAACATATCAGCAAGGATTTCACTATCTTCCATATACAATAATATGACTAAATTATCTTGATTAGTTTGAAATACATTTTGTAGAAAGCATAGCTTTTAACAATTTATTCATTATTCACAGATATATAGACTTGATTGATCTCAATAATTCTCAATGAATTTAATTTTTAAAGCTTTGAACAGCAATTATTTTAAATGTCTTGCAGATTTATTCAAAATATTATCACATGTAGATAATACATAAAAAATTAATACTATAATACTTAATTTAATAATTTCATCATTAATTTATCAAAAAATTAAATCCCATGAGTTTCTTTATGAAAGACTTACTTTTTGATACTAAATAATTTATGGTTCAAGTTTACAGTTTTATTAATAACAGGTGTTTTAAGCAATCAGTTATCTACTGGATAGAACTTTATTGGGGGGAAACACAAAATAGTAGAGACAGCATTGATCTGCCAATTGAGAGAGCAAAATTCTGTATTGGAATCCACTAATATTACTATATGACATTAAAAAATCAGGTTCTCTCTACTTTCAATTTTAGAAGAAAGTAAATTAATGTTGGTAAATAACCCCAGGTATCAGACCAGTCTGATCAAAGACATAATAAGTATGGTTTGCTATCCATAGTACAGTTTTTCCATCATTGAAGCAGTATCAGCCTTAAAATTGTTCCTAAGATAGAAAGAACTCCCTGTGGTCTCTAACAATAAAGTAGATGTGTCACTTGAGAAAAATTTATTTGCCGTCCAATAAGAGAATATGTTCAAGATCTCTTAATTCTAAAGTTCAATATTCTCTAGCATCCAAATTTTTAGTTAAAAAAAAAAATCTAAAACATAAAATTTTTTATTGCAATGATTGGACTGTACTCTGAGCCTTCTGACTGATGCAGACAGAAGTGACTTCATAAACCCAAATGCTTTGTACCTTTTAAATAGAACTTTAGTAAACTGTACTTTTCAATTATATGATTATGTTTCCTCTCAATGGACTAGCCACAAAAGGCCAAGAACTTCTTAAAGTCTTGAATTTAAATGATAGTGCTTTGATGGTACCTTTGAAGACATACTAAATGTTAATAATCAAATTAGATTTCATACAGAGGCAGAGATGATCCAGTGTTTTGCATGTAGTATAAAATATTTAAGAGTTAAAACAATGTGCTTTGTAATTTAGTCACTGTAATCTGAAAATAACTTGAAAACAGAAACATTTCATAAAATGTAAAAACATGTAATAAAAAAAGTAGCTAAATATTCCTAAATACTGTGACTATTTACTGAGTCTCTATTTCACCCTTGCATTTGGAACTTTGTGGATACTATTACAGGAGAAGAACCCTAGGTGGATTCATGGTGAGAACATTGAAATTCCTGGCGAGAATCTTTGCAGTGTGTATTCAGCCACTTAAAAAAGAACAAAAATTGTATAATAAGGTTCATTAAATTTAAAAATAAATTATAAGGTTAGAAAAGATGCTATGACTTGGGGATCACATTTAATTTCAACCTTTTATAACAAAGATGAATAAAGAAAATATAAATGTTTAACTTTCTAAAAAGAAACCATACTGGTTATTCAGGGCAAAGGAATAATTAACATATGATTGTTTTCAAAATGTTTGAAGCCATCTTTTACCTCCCTTTTATACTATATTTTTAAAATATAATGAAAACTGCTCTTGGGCTAATTAGATCTTATTAAGTAGAAATTAAGGACTTTTTAAATGAAATATTGGAAGAATCAATATCAAAATATTGTGTGATTATTTCTCAGTAAGAGTATTATGGTGATTTATTTTATTCTAATGTGTTACATTTATAATCAGAAAATATAATATATTTAAAACCAAATATTAAGAGTAGCTAATTCATAATTTTAAAATAGCATAGTAATGGACAAAGGTGATTTAAAATTAAAATGAGTTACTGTTTTTGGCATTTGTAGCTAGAAATGTAAACTATTATAAATATTTAGTTATTTTATATTTAAATAAGTTTGATTCACTATTGAGCTGACACAGTGGGAAAAAATAAAAGTAGTAGGAACAACAAGAGAAGAAACCTGTGAGTCTGGCATTTAGTGTTATTTATCTCTATTAATATATAATTAGTTGTTAATTCAGCACATACTCATTGAACGTTATTCATTGCTAGGTGTTGTCCCAGGTGCAAGAGTTTAAAAATTATAATCAGATTTCTTATTTTGAAACCACAGCAATTAAAAAAATATCTAACCTCAAAAATTACCTAGTTTGAGTTCTCTAGGCGTGATTTCAGAGCCCAGAATGGAGAACAGATGACAAGTTCTACTCACAACTTCTCTTCCATACATGTCCTCCATAAATGCGTGTTCCTTTTTCTCCAGAACCTCTCCAATACTTGTTATTCCTTGTCTTATTGATGATAGCCATTCTAACAGGTGTGAAGCAGTATCTCATGGTGTTTTTGATTTGCACTTCTCTATAAGCTAGTGAGGTTGAGCATTTTTAATTTATTTGTTGTTTGTAACTGTTTTTGAAAGAAGTGTCTGTTCAGGTTTTTTGCTCTATTTTTATTAGGACTGTTAGTTTTTTGTTTGTTTGTTTGTTTGTTAAGTTCTTTATATATTTTGAATCTTAACCCCTTATTGGAGGTATCTGCAAATATCTTCTCCCCTTTTGTTGATAGCCTCTGTTTTGTTGATCATTTCTTTTGCTCTGCAGAAGCTTTTTAGTTTGATATAGTACCATTTATTAATTTTTGCTTTTACTTTCCTTGCTTTGTAAATCAAATTTGTAAAGTCCTTTCCGGATCCAAAGTCCATAAGTGTACTACTTATGCTTTCTTCTATGTGGTTTATTGTTCCATGTCTTACGTTTAGGGGTCCATTTTGAGTTAATTTTGGTGTATGGTGACAAGCAGCAGTCTAGTTTCATTATTTTGCATATGGCTTTCCAATTTTCCCAGCACCATTTATAGAAAAAGCTTTCCTTTCTCTACTCTATATTTGTGGCTCCTTTGTCAAAAATATATTGGCCTTATATACATAGGTTTATTTCTGGATTCTCAATTCGATTCCATTGGGCTATATGTCTGTTTTTCTGCCAATGCCATGCTGTTTTGATTATTGTTGTTTTGTAGTACAAGTATACATTTATGTCAGGAAGTACGATACCTCTGGACTTGTTTTTTATTCTCAGGATTGCTATGGCTATTTTTCTTTTATGGTTCCATAAAAAGTTGATGATTTTCTGTTCTATTTTCTTAAAAAATGCAATTGGGATTTTGATGAGGATTACATTAAATCTGTATAGTGCTTTGGGTAATATGGTTATTTTAAGTGTGTTGATTCTTTTAATCAATGAACATGGAATGTCTTTCTATTTCTCTTTTTCTTCTTAAGTTCTTTTAATAATGCCTTATAGTTTTTAATGTGTAGGCTCTTCACATCCTTTATTAAGTATATTCCTAGGTATTTTATTCCTTTTTATTGCGATTATAAAAGATATTGTTTTTTGTTTTGTTTTGTTTTGTGGTTTTTTTTCTAAAGTTTTGTTGTTAGTACACAGAAATTTAATGAATTTTTTTTTATTATTGTTTTTGACAGAGAGAGAGAAAGAGAGAGATACAGAGACAGTGAGAGAACTGAACTGGGGGCACTCCCCAGTTCAGCACATGGGTCCACACTGGCCGGGGCTGGACTTTGATCCTGGGTCCCCGGTACTGCAAAGTGAGCGCTTAACCCACTGAGCCATCCCGGCTTCCCCATTAATGGATTTTTGTACATTGATTGATCTTATATCTTGTGACTTCACTGTATTCATTTATTGTTTCTAATAGTTTATTGGTGGAGTTTTTAGGTTTTTTTATGTAAAGAATCATGTCATCTGCAAAGAGTGATAATTTAACTTTTTCATTTCCAATTTGAATACCTTTTATTTATTTCTTTTCTTATGTTTCTTATACCCTTATTTTTCTTATTTCTTAACTTGAATAACAGTGGTGACAGAGAACATCCCTGTCTGGTTCCTGATTTTAGGAGAAAAAGTTTTAGTTTTTCATGATTCAGTATGATATTAACTGAGGGTTTGTCATACATGGCCTTTATCATGTTGAGATACTTTCCTTCTTTACCCATTTTATTAAGTGTTCTAATAATAAATAGGCATTGTATGTTGTCAAATGCTTTTTCTGCAAATTAATATAATCATGTGTTTATTTTTTATCTTTTATTGCGTTGATGTGGTATATCACGTTGACCAGTTTTTGTATGTTGAACCAATTTGAGTATGTTAAAACATCATTTGATGATGTATAATCTTTTGAATGTACTGTTGTATTTCATTTGATGGTATTTTGTTTAGTATATTTGCATCTGTATTTATCAAATATACTGGTCTGAAGTTTTCTTTCTGTACATTATCCTTACCAGGTTTTGGTGTCAAGATAATGTAGGTTTCATAAAATGAGTTAGAAAGTATTGTCTTTTCCCCAATTTTTTGGAAGAATTTGAGGGCGACAGGTATTAAATCCTCTTTAAATGTTTGGTAGAATTCACTAATGAAACATATGGTCCTGGACTTATGCCTTTGAGGAGGTTTTTGATTGTTTTAATTTTCTTATTGTTAATCTATTTAGATTTTTCAGTTTTTCATGAGTCAGTCTAGAAAGATTATATATTCATTAAAAACTTGTCTTTTTATTTTAGGTTATTGAATTCAGTGGCATATAGTCTTTCATAGTATTCTTGTATGATCCTTTATATTTCTGTGGTATCCATATCCATTGTAACTTATCTACTGTCATTTCTAATTTTGTTTATTTTAGTCTTTTTTTTTTTCTTAGTTAAACTAGCTGGGAGTTCAACAATTTTATTAATCTTTTCCAAAAACCCAAACTTTTTGTTGCATTAATTTTTTTCTATTGTCTTTTTGGTTTTTATTTCATTTAGTTCTGTTCTAATTTTTATTATTTCCTTCCTTCTGCTGATTTGGGGCTTCTTTGTTCTTCTCTTTTTAATTAGTTAAGATATACTGTTAGGTTGTTTATTTGGGATTGTTCTTATTTCTTGAAATAGGCCCATAATTATATAAAGTTCTTTATTTTTTTAAAAGATTTATTTTATTGTTTTTCACAGAGATATAGAGACACACAGAGAAGCTGGGGGGCCCAGAGTAGTCTCCATAGTTGTATGTCATCAGTTTTTGACATGGTTTCATTCCACATAGGTGAGTGGAGGCCAGGCAGGACAGAAACTGAGCTGGGGACCTCCTGTAAGGGAGGCACACTCCCTTGAGCAAGGAGCCAAACCAGGGGGTGCAAACTGAATTGGGGGCCTCCTGCATGGGAAGCACACCTCAGTTCAGCATATGGGTTTACACAGACTGGGGGCAGGATTTGATCCTCAGTCCCCAGGACCGCAAAGTGAGTGCTTAACCCACTGATCCATCCCGGTTTTCCTGAAGTAGCTATTATATTCTCTTTTTTATTGTTTGTTACCTCCTTTAACCTTTATGTTATATTTAAATGTATAATACCCTATTCTGAATAAGGGTTGCAATTTACTGCTTCAGTCTATCTGTTAATCATCTTGCTCATAGTTTTGCATTCTTTTGTCTTTTTATTTCAGGTAGAATAATCCTCTTCATTACTTCTTTTAAGGTCGGCCTTGTGATAGTAAATTCCCCAGCTTCTCTCTGTCTGGAAAAGTGTTTGTTTCTTTTTTATATCTAAAGAATAACTTTGTTGTATATATTGTTCTTGAATGGTAATTTCTTTCTTTCAGTAGTTTAAATATTTGATTCTACTCCTTCCTAGCTTGTAGTTTCTGCTAAAAAAAAATAGATAATAATCTAATGAAATTTTCTTTATAAGTTACTCTCTTCTTTTCCCTGACTTCCTTGAGAATTCTTTCTTTGTTGTTAATGTTTGACAGTTTTAATATGCCTTGGCAAAGGCCTTTTTGGATTGAGATAATTATATGTTTGCTTTGCTTCTTGTATTCAAGGATTCTGACAGGAAACTTTAGCTTGAAAACTATTCTCTGCCACCAAAACTTTCTTATAACTGTGTGACAGACTGAGATTCTTCCTAACCAATCCTCCTTTACCTCCTCTTTTTCATAGCTATCAGCACTGCTCATTGGTGTAAAACCTTTGCTCTCCTTTATGTTTTATATACATTTCTTGCATGTAAAATCTTGTCTTCTCATCTGCTTTTCAGAGACTCCGAAGTAAAACTAATGAAGCTAGGGTTAGGGCAAGAAAATAGACAATAAGAATGGGTTTGGAGACCAAATATACTACCACCTTCTAGAGGGACCATCCTGAATGATATAATCAAACACACGGTAACAGCCTAACTGCTGTCATAGCTGGTGGCCTGGATAAACACCTCTTATACATTTGATAATTTAGGGATTTGGAATGCATGAGGGAACAATGCATACAAAGCCAGCAGAATTAAGTAATATTTTTATGACACTGGGGGCATTAATAACCAATTAATAAAGACCTAATTATAAAGCCAGAGAGGTTCTTCGATGGTTAAAATGGGTCTTTATCATCTGAAGTGGCAAAGCCAGGACTTCTGAGCAGGAGGTCAACTAATGGAGTCTCAGAGCACTAGAGATTCATAAATGCTCAGCCAAGGTAAGTCTTTTATTATAAATCCAGGGCCCTGACTGAGAAAGCCTGGAACTCTGAAACATAAATGGAAATATCTGTGTGAACTTCCTTGACTTCTGAAGGTATTAGCTCAGTAGATCTCCTTCAAATCTCAGAGCATAATGAAGCTAGCCAACCTCCCTTCTACAAACTAGTATTAGTCCTTTGCTAAAAGATGCTGCAGAAGTTTCTCTAATGCAAAGTAGCAGGTGTCCTGTCAGAAGTCACCCATATATATCTTTTCTTGCAACCAAGCTGATAACTTCATTTAAATCTCATCATAGCCTGCCCAGGGACATGCTGGGCCTAATAAGGGAAGGAACACATTATTTAGATAGTTATTATAAGGGATTATTGATATTATAATTATTAAAATAAATTAAAACCATAATTATTAGAAGAAAGTAGTTTGCATTTTGGGATAGAATTACAAAAATACTCCAGAGTTGGACTTTCAGGTTATTTGACTGAGGATATCAGAAGAACCCAGAGCCCATTAACTTTTGTGCATTTCTCAAGATACAGGCTTTAAACATCTTGGGGAAACAAAGTATTAGAGCAAAATTGCTCCTTTTTTCAAACATTAGTTTTGGAGTAGACAGGTGTAAATTTTACTTCTAACTGTAAATTAATTGCACAATCAGGGGACAGGGCCAGTTGCTTCTTTATTAGAGTCTAGGTTTTCACAACTATAAGCAGGATATAGATATTGATATCCCTAATTGACAAGGTTGTGTTGATCACTAAGGTGATAATGCTCCTTGAGCAACTTATAGAGTCCTGGAGACTGGAAAATAATAAGTGAGGCAATCTCTAAATTGCCTGGGCAGACTATAGAAGAAGAAATAAAGAGAGTGAAGTGTTTCTGCTGAAATAACGATTGTATATGAGAACAGAAGTCCCAGCAAAGTATTACGTACCATGGAAGGGCCCAGAGGAGATATCCTTCACCAAGGGCACCGGGAATGTTCTGGTGAGAGGAAAATCAGCATCACAAACCAGTTCGGTGGTGACTCTTCAGTGTCAGCCCAAGCTGACAGCAGGAGAGGTGGCAGAAAACTGGACTTATTATTATATAATAAGATTGTGAGGCCTCAGGTAATAGAGGTCAGCTGACCACGCTTAACAGCCAGCAGGCTGAACACTTTAATTATCAGCGATGTTAGAGAGGAAGCTAAGGTGGTTTGATCTGCAGAAGGTTGTGGGAATGATTGCTAGAACATGTTCTTCTCCAAGGAAAAATGGATGAACAACCAACAAAGGCAACGGTTTACATCTAGGTGATAGTTTATTTTATGTGTCAAGTTGGCTAAGGGATACCCAGAAAGTTGGCAAAAAGTATTTCTGAATATGTCCGTGAGGGAGGTTCCAGAATAGATTAGCATTTGAATTGGTAGAACTGAGTAAAGCAGATGATTCTCCCCAATGTGAGTGATCATCATTCAATCCATTGAAGGCCCCAGAATAGAACAAAAAGGTGAGGAGAAAATTTGATCTCTCTCTCTCTTTTCTCTCTCTCTCCCTGCTTGAGTTAAGAAATCTATCTTCTCCTGCCTCAGGGATTGGTGTTCCTGGTTTTTCAGCTTTTAGACTAAGATAAAAAATTCCGTGATCATCCCCATCATTCTTAGGCCTTTGGATGTGGACTTATTCACACTACCTGAATTCCTAGTTCTTCAGCTGGCAGATGGTAGGTCGTGGGATTTCTCAGTCTTCAGAGCCGCATGAGCCAATTCCAGTAATAAATCTTCTATCTGTATCTAAACAGTCATATTGGTCTGTTTCTCTGGAGAAGTCTGACTAATATAATCTATAATAAGAAAAAGGAGAGGGGAAGCCGGGATGGCTCAGTGGGTTAAGTGCTCACTTTGCAGCGCCGGGGACCAGGAATCGAATCCCGGCCCCGGCCCATGCGGACCCATATGCTGAACTGGGAGCTCCCCCAGTTCAGTTCTCTCTCTGTCTCTGTCTCTGTATCTCTCTCTCTCTCTCTCTCTCTCTCTCTCTCTCTCAAAAATAAATGAATAAATAAAAATTTAAAGAATAAAAAAAAGAAAAAGGGGGAAATGATCAAGCAGGAATTATGAAAGGTGATAGCACCAATACAAAATTATGATCCTTTGCCAATTATCCTATCTAGACTCCATTTACTAAAAAAGATGATGATGATTACCAGTTGTAGCATCAGACACACTGCAGTGATGGAAACTACATTTGTCCCATTACTCTTTATCTGCCCTTTTCGAAGCTTTCCTGTCAGAAAAAGAGGCCTATAGGAACCACCCAAGAACTGCTTCTGCACTGCATAAAGACAATGTTCTATGTGGTGCTCATGAAAATATGAATAATACATGCTTCAAGTCTACTGTGAAGCACATTTTTGGCTAATAGTTCTAGAAAATTTTTATGTAAGTTCATGATGGCATTGTGCCAGGACCATTGTTCCTGCAGACTTCTTTTCAGTGATTGAGCATGGTAGAGATACAAATTCTGGACCATGTCTGTAGGACATGGGATTCTTCTCTCATACAGTTTAACTCACCAACTCTCCATTTGCCTGATCGAACTTTCTTAGAACCGTGCTGCAGTCTGAGACTCTTCCTACTCAAACTGCTCTCCTTCTTTCCTCGTCTTCTTCAACAGTATCAGACCTATATATGGTCTGTATGTTCTTCCTTCCTTTCATAATTTTTTTTATTCCATAAAAGAATTTTCCCAGAGATGCTGGGATAGCTCAGCTCGTTGAAGGCTTGCCTTGCAAATGGAAGGTCTGGGGATTAAATCTTGGCTTCAGCCTCAGCCCATGCAAACACATATGCTGAACTAAGGCACAACTGGTAATTGCTGGGACATCAGAAAAATTTCTCACCTCCCATGCAGGAGGCCCCTCGTTAGATTCTTGTACTGCATGGCCCTACATTCACCTGTGTGGAATGAAACTATTTCACAACTAATGATGTAGAACTATGGAGATGGCTCTGGGTCTTCTGGACTTCTCTCTCTCTCTCTCTCTCTCTCTCTCTCTCTCTCTCTCTCTCTCTGTCTCTCTCTCACCTTCTTTCAAAAAATAAAATAAATCTTTTAAAAATGTATTTTCCCAAATAAATCTTTTTCACACATAATTCCGTTGATTTTTTCTTATTGTGGAGCCTGAACTAACATACTATAATTGATCATAGAATCAACATGGAGCAGAAACTGTCTTAATTTTCTTTATATTGAACTCCATACCATGTATAAAGTAGACATTTAATAATTACATGTAATTTTTTTAAAGTATGAGTATATAAGTAGTTAAAGCCTTGTTATTTTGTGTAATTATTTCTGTTCTTTACTACTATATGTATTAGTGAAATAACACAACAGACTGGCAAATGCAAAGGTAAAGCATGAAGCAATGAATTAAACATCCATAATTTTGTAAACTGAAGGCTAAAAATATAAATTATTGATTTAAATTTGCTAAATATTTTAGAAGGTTACAAGTATTCCTTAAGCAGAATATTAAACTAAATTATTATATATTTATACTAAGAAAACAAATTTTACTACTTTACTTAAAGTAATAAGACCCTGAGCACATTCTTATTTAGATGGAGCCTAATAGGATGTCAGCATTACAACTGGCCTTCTGAAAATATCTTTACCTGTGGTTCTGTGAATTAATTAGTCAGTGCTTCTTCTACCTGAGAGGTATTAAAAATGCAGGGAAGAAAATCAATTATTAGTGAAATGATATGCTCAGCAGCTCTTTATAGCACAGTCTTTATGCTACAAAAATTGTCCTGGCACAGCTACAGGTTACTGTCAGAATGTGAAAAATTGCCTTTGGCAATTAACAAGTGTTTATTAACTTTGGTAACCCTAGTGCACATAATTATAATGGCATAGATATCCATTAACAGTGCAGCAAATTTAATTGTGTTATTTTGGTGCACCACAATACATTCATGTAGTAACTTTTTTGTAGTCAGGCTACTATTTAGGCAGATGCTGAAGATCTCTCTCTCTTTCTCTCTCTCTCTCTCTCTCACACACACACATACAGTTAATCGCCAGACCTGGGTATTACTCTTTTTACTAACAACATAATGTTTACATTTCTTTTAACTTAAGAGACTTATTGATTGATTAATTGATTTGTAGTATGAACATAACATAAAATCCAACCTCTTTACAAATGTTTAAGTGCACAATACAGCATTGGTAACTACAGACACAAAGCTGTACAACAGATCTCTAGAACTTATTCACCTTGCATAACTAAAACTTTATACCTGCTACACAACACATCTCTACTCTCCCTTCTCCTAGGTCCTGAAACCACCATTCTACTCTCTGCTTCTATGAGTTTTATTACTTTACATACCTTATATAAGTGAAATCACATAGTACTTTTTTTTTCTTCTGTGACTGACTTCTTTCACTTAGCATAATATCCTCCAGGTTCATCAGTATTGCCAAATATCGCAGGATTTTTTTCTTTCTAAGGTATCTACATTGTACTTATTTTTATATACCATATTTTCTTTATTCATTGATCCCTTAATGAACATTTGAGTTGTTACCCTATCTTAGCTATTGTGAATAATCCTGCCATGAACATAAAAGAGCATATGTCTCTTTCAAATACTGGATTTAAATTTCTTTAAATATATGGCCAAATGTGGGTTTGCTGGATTGTATTACTTCTATTTGTTTTCTGGAACTTTCATACTTTTTTCCATAATGGCTCTATCATTTTATATTTTCACCAACAGTGTATTTACAAAAGTGTTGCTTTCAACATCCTTACCAATGTTTGTTACCTTTTATTTATTTGTTTGATAATAGCCATCCTAACAGGTGTGAGATGATACGTTATGGTGGTTTTTAAGAATCACATTTTCTGATTTCAAAGCTATGGTAACTAAAACTGTGTGGTATTGGCATAAAAACTACAAATTAAATAGTACAGAGAACACAGAAATAAATCCACACATTTATGGTTATCTAAACTTCAACAAGAATGCAAAGAAGATATAACAAGAAAAAGATAGTATCTTCACTAAATAAGGTTGTAAAAACTGGATATCAACATGCAAAGAATGCCATCAAAGACTTCTTAATTTACACTTCTTAATTTTATGCACAAAAATCAACTCAAAACGATTGAAGACTTAAACATAACACCTGAAACAGTAAAGTTCTTAGAAGAGAATGTAAGGAGAAATCATCACAACATTGGTTTTAGTAATGATTTCTTAAATATATCAGCAAAAGTACAAGCAGCAAAAGCAAAAGTAGATAAGTGGACTACATCAAAATAAAAAGCTTCTGTACACCAAAGGCAACAATAAACAGTCAAAAGGCAACATACAAAATGGGAGAAAATATTCATAAACCATATGTGAGTATATGATAAGGAATTTAGTATCTAAAATATATAACAAACTCCTATGACTCAATAGCAAAAAAAAAAAAGGGGGGGTGGGGGTGGGGGACAAATAAATAAATCAGTCAACTTAATTCTAAATAGATTAGGTTTTGCTTTATGCCAGGAAATGCCAAATGCTATTATTAATATTTTAAAATAGGCACTCCCGAAAGATCTTTGTTATGCCAAGACAAATTTGGTTGAGTTGAAGATTAAGTACCATTGACAAACTATTGAACAAGTTTTTTTTAATCAACTTGATTCTGATATCAATTATAAATAATGAATAGCATCCATTTAAATTGCATGATGTGATGAGTTTGATAGTTCAATATCTCTTTACTAAGTCTTGAAATACATTGTCAAGTTCACAATTTTGTTCTTTTTCTTGTTTTGGCTCTTTTGCAACATTTGCATTTTTATATACGTTATAGAATCAATTCACATTGTCAATTTCTATAAGAAAGCCTGCTGGGATTTGATTGGGATTAAATTGAATCTGTAGATCAGTTTGTAAAGAAATGCCATGTTAATATTATTACTAACTTTATTGGATCTTTCATTTCTCTCAAAAGCATTCCTTGTTTTCCAGTGCAAAGATCTTATATCCATATTGCTAAATTTTTTATAAGTATTCTATGTTTTTTAGCTTTAAAAATGTAATTTATTTAATTTTATATTGCAATTGTTTGCTGCTAGTATAAAGATACAATTCATACTTTTAATACTAACCATGCATTTGGCAAAGTTGCTAGTATTTTTTATTAGTTCTAATAATTATTTTACTATATATGTTTATGTTTTATAAAAGCAATTATAACTTTTTCAAATAGGTTTAGTTTGATTTGATTTGCTCTGATCTTTATAACCACCACCAACCCCCCCTTTTTTTTGCCTTTTTGCCTTTTTGCACTGACTAGACCTCCGTTACACATTTAAATAGAACACATGGTATTGGGTATCTTTTCTTTGTTCCTAATATCAGAAAAAATCCATTCAATATTTTATTATTAGATAGGTTGTAAATTGTGGGAGGAAGTGTTTTACAGGTAAAGAGATTACTATTTATAGAGATTCAGAGACAAGTGGGTATAGGAGGCTGTTGATACTTCAAACTACTTGATAAAGTAAGAGCACAGAATGTAAGGCAAGAAGTGGAGAGAGGTTGCCTGGAGAAGTAAAGCCCAGACACTATCTATAGCCACTTATTTGGAAGGTCTCTATTTTTAGTTACTGCCTTAATTACTAAGTATAACTTGGTTCAAAGTTAAATGAACTTTGGGACCAAAAAGTTCCTACAAATTTCCTTTGTTAATATACTTTGTCTTATGATCACTGTCTTTTGTATATTTGGTGCTACAATATAAGTCCAGCTATGCCGCACAACTATTTTTGACTTCCAGTCAGAATCTTTCATCGTGCATTTGTCTGCAAAATGCAGTTCAACTTTATGGTGAAAAGGAACTAAACACAAGAATTTTCCTCAAAAATTTTTTTCTGGGGAAGCCGGGATGGCTCAATGGGTTGAGCGCTCACTTTGCAGCGCCTGGACCGAGGATCAAATCCCGGCCCCGGCCCGTGCGGAACTATATGCTGAACTGGGAGCTCCCCCAGTTCAGTTCTCTCCCTGTCTGTCTGTCTGTCTGTCTGTCTGTCTCTCTCTCTCTCTCTCTCTCTCTCTCTCTCTCTCTCTCTGTCAAAATACAACTTAAAAAATAAAAAATAAAATAAATAAATATTAAAAAAACATTTTTTTTCTGCTCTGTACTTTATGTATT
Organism: Craseonycteris thonglongyai; assembly: GCA_004027555.1. Lineage (NCBI taxonomy): Eukaryota > Metazoa > Chordata > Mammalia > Chiroptera > Craseonycteridae > Craseonycteris > Craseonycteris thonglongyai. Next base: position 28,501 of record PVKE010012064.1, read on the forward strand.
GGTTACTCTTCTAGGATCTTGTGAGCAAAACTGGATGCATTAGAATGAGATCCTATAATGTAGATAAGGCCAGACAAATTGAACAACCCAAAACAGTCTGTGACACATCTCAGAGTGAAAGCCATTCTCTGTCACAGTTGAGTAGAATCATGACTGCTGCCATTGCAATAGAAGAAACTGCATTTAGATCCAGCAGCTATCATAGTGGTTAAAAGCATAGACTTTGAAATCATTTATATCTGGGTTTAAATCCTAATTCATTCACTTATCACCTTTGTGACCTTGGGAAATTTGCCTAAGCCGTCTAAACATTTTTTTTTTAACCACATAAAGCAAATGTATATAATACTGAATACCTTGCAAAGTTGCTATGAATCTAAAAGAGCTATTACAATTCTTATAAAGTTCTCACAAATGACTGACAGTGACCCACGTACCCTCTTGGAACCCACCACTTTTCTCCAGGGCACCCGCCCTCCATGTGCCGGCAGTAGTGTGTCTTTGCTGAAGGGCTTTTATGTGGCCACTGGAGCCAACTTTGCTCACAGATGTGGCAGATTAGAAAACCCAGAAAATTTTCCTTCAGGGCAGCTCTTAACCAATGACCAACAGAAGTAAGTGGATAAAATTACAGCTCCTTCTCTGATAAAGTATGATAACTAAGACATATGTTCATCTCCAAGAGTCTCCAGTGGGATTGAGCTCCAGTCATATACAGTAGCTACTTTTTCAATAATACTCTCTTGACTGGTTTTCTTCCCTTCCCTGTCTCACAAATTATAATAGAATCACTATGTGTAATATGACATAAGAGATTAAATTTACAAAATAATGAGAGCTACTGAAAAAAAAAAAGAAAATGTCTGAAAGTTTGGGAACCTGAGGTTGTCCTAGAAGTTGGGGGTAAAAGCTTGATCTAAAGTGAGGGAAAAAGAGGCAGGTAGGAATCCATGAAGACAAAGAAGAACCCATATTTCTCTCTCATTGTCTCAAATCTCAATAGCACAGTGATCTGTAGCTGCAGAACTGTACACGTGTTATCGAGAACTGTGAAAGCTCGGAGGGACGATCTTGTGGGGTCAGGAGTTGCAGACCTGGCTGCTGCCACACACTAACAGGTTAACCTATTGGCTTACAAAGATGTCAATCCGCCTGTCTCTTGCTTAAACAGTTCATTCATAATAATAAAAAAACATATTTGTAACACAGCAATCTAGAATAATGCTAATTTTCATTAAAAAGCAATGCAAATCTACAAGTTATAAAATATTCTTTAATAGATGGATTTCTGGAAAATAAATGGCAATTCTGGGGGTGAAAATCGAGAAAAATTTGTAAATCAATGTTAATCCAACAGATTAGTGAAAAGTGCAGAAGAGACAGAAATCTCCTTCCCTTGACCTCCTAAGCATGATGGCTGCTGCTGTACTTCTGCCTTCCCTACCTTGTGTACTTTTACATGGTGGCCTTAACCTGGAACCACACAGGGAAGGGAACTGTGAGAAGCATAACTGGCAGTGCAATTGACACTTGGTTCTCCCACACCTGATGTGTCCTTCATCATTAAAATAACTCTTTGTACTTGAATTTTTTGAGTCTAGGGTTGCTTCTGGGAAGAACCTACTTTAAAACATTGATTAACACAACATATCGTAAGAATAAAAAATATATATTTATATTTCTAGTAAAACAATCTTTCCTAACATAAATATGTGGTCTCCCTATATTCCAAAAGTTACTCTCTGAAACAATTGTCATATTTTAGCATATATACACTAAAATAACAATTTTCTTTCTTCTCTTTCTTTATCTCTTCCTTCTCTCTCTCTTTCTCTCTCTCTCCTTTTATTAATTTGAATTCCATAAATTGAAAATGTGTGTTTTAATTTTTATTATTAATGGTGCTATAAGAGCATTGCATTTCTAGCTTTTGATTTTATGTAATTTTATTCATTTCTACATGATTCAAATGATGAGGAAAACCTGGAATTAATGAAAATAGGAAAGAAACTATTCTACATTTCCCCAGCCAAGAAACATTAGATTGAATTATTTCATAGAATGAACACCTGAACATTTCTCATTTTTAAATATTTCATAGTATTATTTAAAAACACTTTCATAAATTATGTTTACAAGGAAACTTGTTTAGTGGAAGAATATTTGAAACCCTTTAGCCAACTATTTCAAAATACACACAAACCATAAATATAGCAACTATATTATAACTTTCTGCCTTTGGGAAATGATTTAATTGCTTGGCATTTACACTGCTGTTGGCAGGATTAAAAAGGGAGCCCATAGAATTCTGTAAATTGTGACAGGATTTCTGTTTCTCCTTACCAATAATATGCAAATGGCCATCACAGTCTGTCTAAAATGCCAGTTTCAGGAAGGAGCCTATAATTAGTATGGATTATCAACCTATTCTAGGGGACTTTCAGGGTGAATTCATCCTTCCTAATATCTGTGATAACCTCAGTAACTACAGACAATTCAATACTCATAATTTATAATTCATTCATTACTATGAACTGTTTTTCCTCCCTCATCTCCTGATGCCCCAAACTTTTCCTCTGTGACCCCTGAACACATAATATATCTTCATCAAAATTACCTCTACCTAATGTCTTGTCCAAATGTCCCCATAATTCTCTACCTCTAAAAAAATCTGGCTATTCTTTGGGAACACTGCATGACATAATTTGTACAGCTCTATAATCTCTCACTACAAGGAAAATGTCATCTAGACCCTTACTAACATTTGCATATCACTGTTCTCTCTTGTCTAAAACCTTCCTTTGAGGCTTGTTACATAAGGCAAATTTACCTACTAGTTCAACTAGTTTCTGAATATTGATTGGTATTATCCTTCATTTCTTAATAATTTATTCATTTGCTCCTTCTCTCACTTCCTCTCTCTCTTTCTCTCTCTTTCTCTCTCAGTTCTCTGCAATCCCCTTTCCCAACATTACTCTAGCAATATCTTTTTATTTCCATTTATTTGACATATTCCAAAATCTTAAAGCATCTCACATTCCAGTGACTGACTATGGTCTTTCCATTTTACTGACTCATATAGCCTGACCGCAAAAAGTTGTTTTTCACTGGCATATCCTATCTATTGATCTTTCCACTGCCTGTGATCTACCTCAGATTCTCATTCCACTCCTTTCCTGCTTCATACTCAATGACATATTTACTTATTATTTTAACACCATTACCTTTGTCTCTGAGAATTTACCTACTCATACAACCTGACTTCAATAGTAATCTTTTTCTACTCTATTCCCATGGGTACAGAAAAATACAGAGGTCTATTAACTGGTTTCCACTTAAATTTATAACCATATGAGCTCTCAGTGGATCCCATCAATTATACTATATTTAAGCTGGAAAATTCACTTTGTCTCTCTTCAGATATTTATTACACATATCTTGCCTCCTCAAACTTTCAACATACTCTCTCTCATTTATTTCTGTTGAAGAAAATAGGAAAATAAGAAAAGAACTTTTGTATACTGCCAATACTGAGTCTACCAAACTGCCCTTATTGGTGCCTTTATATTCTGCTTTATTCTTGAAGTTCATAGGATATATTTTCCATAAGTATAAGGGTATCCCTTTACTGTGAATTTCTTCCTATTCTTGTCTATTCAAGGATTTTGTGCTGTTATTTTCTTCTTTATCATTTATTTATATTTATCTATTGCCATTTCAATATACAAATAATATAAGATTACAAAATCTTTCTTTGAATCTTTATCCCTACTGGGCTTCTACTTCCTATATTTGCTCTTCTTTCTCACAGAATTCCTTGAACAGTTGTTATACTCATGATCTCTATGTCCTCTGCTTCCATTTGTTCTTGAATCCACTGAACTCCAATAAAATTGGTCAATCATTTGTTAAGTGTTCCTTTCACATCATCATCATCATCATCATCATCATGGAATAAATTTTTTGTAGGTGATAGATATGTTTATGGCATAGATTCTGTTGATGGTTTATATATATATATATATATATATACACATATATATATGTATATATATATATATATATATATATATATATATATATATATATATATATATATACACACACACACACACATATTATTCCAAACTCATCAAGTTATGTGCATTAAATATATATAGCATTTGAATGTCAATCATATCTCAATAAAGTGATTTATAAATAAACAAACAAATAAAACCTCTTATCAAGACCACCAGTGTTCAGGCCAAAAACATTGAAGTTGACATTTTTCCTTACTTTATTTTATTTTCCACATTTTGTTCACCAACAAAACATGTTTGAAAGTCTCATCACCTATCCCAAGTCCATTCTCATTCCAACCATAGCATCCGCTACCTGAGTTATTGCTATAGCTTCCTCAGTACTCCCAATTACTCCACCTATTTAAATGTACTACTCATATAAAAATCATTATAACTGTTTTCAAATGATGTCAAATTATGCCACTTTTCCTCTAACTACTCCCCAGTAGCTTCTCACCTCCCTTAAAATTTAAAGTTTAATTCTGACATGGTTACAGTGACCTACAAGCCATACATTACTTGGTCCTTCTTCTAGTTAACTCATATGATGCACCATTCTCCATCTCATGTCCTCACTCCCAACCTCTGGCCCACCTGTTCTCTACACCAAGAAAACTCAGTTGCAAAATCATTGTCTTCATCATTTATTCCACCTATTCATAGAATGCTCTTTCCTGGGTATTAATAGGAGTCCTTTTAGGTAGAAGTTTGAAAGGTAGAAACTAAACTGTTTCTATTCTCAGAAAAAAAAAAAAAAAAAGCTAGTAGAGAATCACTGATGAAGTGAAAATTGATAGGACAGTCCAAAGTTGGAGAATCATGAGGGACTTTGAAAACAAACAGCTATGTAAGAAAAAGTTCAGGGGAAGCTGGGATGGCTCAGCAGGTTAAGCACTCGCTTTGCAGCCCCGGAGCTCAATGATCAAATCCCGGCTCCGGCCCATGCAGCCCCATATGCTGAACTGGGGAGTTCCCCCAGTTCTGTTCTCACCAGGGTGAGACCCCGGCACCCTGTGCAGCCCCACACCCACCTGTGGAGTGAAACTATGTGGAAAAACCAAGGATGTGCAACTATGGAGACTGTTCTGGGCCCTCCCCCTTCTCTCTGTCTCTGTATCTCTCTCTCTCTCTCTGTCAAAAAAAAAAAACCAATAAAAATAAATAAAAAAAAATAGTTTACTTCTTTGAAGGTATGATTATTTCACCCTGTCTGAATTGTTCGCTTTTTCTTTAGTATTTTCCAAACTTGAATCTGTGGCAGGGCGAAGATTTATGGTCTCCATATCTATACTATCAACATGCACATGCACATGCACTTGGGAAAGTAGAGATCTGCCATAACAAAAATTCAACAAACACAAAACAGACTGATATTTTGTTGAATTCAAATTTCTTGACCTAAATTCAAAGTTGTGTTTAGGACCAACTAGCAGCAAAATAAAGAATAGCTTTAAGAGAGGATGCTGGGATAGCTCAGTGGTTGAACACTTTTTTCGCAATTATGAGGTCCGGGGTTGGATTTCTGCCCCAGTCTACTCAGTGTTATATGCTGAACTGTGGTGCTGCTGATGGCCATCAGGATGTCTTGGTGGTGAAGGTTCTCCCCTCCCATGCAGGAGGCCCCCAGTTCAGTTCCCGCCCTGCGCTGCCCCACATCCACTAGTAGGAATGAAACCATGTTACAAGCAATGATGTACAACTATGGAGACTGCACTGGGATCTCTTTCTCTCTCCCCCTTACACACACACACACACACACACACACACACACACACACACACACACAGTTTCAAACAATAAAATAAATCTTAAAAAAATAGCTTTTAGATATCTGTCTAAAAATACTAAACTCACAATAATTTTACACTAAAATATTGTTTTATTTTTTGTATTTATTTTATTCCTGCTAGGTCTAACCTTTAATCATTCAAAACCTTGAAAATCATAGGTCTGTCTAGTGTTCAATAATGAACGCATCTTTCTTCTTCACCTTAGTGAGTTTATGATAGCTAGAATTCTTTGACAAACAAGTTGATAAATAAATTCAGGGGATTGCGTATTTCTTTGTAAGATACTGGGCAAAGAAACATTATAAAAGAAATAAAATAAATAATGCCAAGAAATTCTACCTAAAAGCCTAAAACAAATAGTAAAGAAAGAAATAATTTGTACAATCAGGCAAATAACTTTCTCTAGCCAGTTTGGTTACCGGTATTTATCAGGATAGGCCAGAGCCAAGTAGTTATTTGGGTGATTTGTCTTTCTCCTGTGCTATAGTTCAGTATACATATATGCTATACCACTTTGCATTATAGATCTACACTTCATTAATTTTTTAGTTTCAGTTTTATTAAATTATATCTCTATTTATAGCTCTATTTCTGTTTTTTATATATATATATTATTACTATTTCATACTTTAAAAAGAGAAGAATACCATTGTTTTTAATCTGTCATCTTGAATGAGAAATGTAGGTTTTCTTCTGGTTTATTACATTTATATATTTTTCCATGATACTCTCATGCCTTCTCCTAACTTCCACTAACACCTATGTGCCGATCACTCACAAAAGCTACTTCCTGGAAATTTACTATTAACATTTGTGATTTAAAAAAAAAATGGAACAATTATGGCATTTTGTTTTACAGGCAGCAAATGTTTTATCAATTGAAGAACCAGACCCAACAATTAACCACATAACCCCACTTGATTTCACAAAAAACACCTGAAACTTAAACATATAGAAAAACCCAACGGGTAATATTTTTCCATAGTTAGGTAAGTAACCTTCATGAGTTAAAGTAAGACAGAGGTGGTAGAAATAGAAAGGATAGAACTGATATACAAGACAAACTAAAAAGTAATGACAGAATTTGTGACTGCTAAGATATGTGTTGATGAAAAAGACAAAGGATGCACCTAAGATTTTTGTTGTTGTTTTGTTTTGTTTTCTTCTTTATTTGCGATACAGGGGATAGTGACACCATTAACTGGCTTTGGAAATCATAAAGTGGAATTTGAAAAGATGAGGAAGTCAGTTTCTTGATAGTTAATTTTTAAGTGCTTAGATAGAAGCTCTAAATAAAGATACTAAACTTTATTTACCATGATAAAAAGTAATTTTTACTTACAGGATGATCAACTATCCTGATTTGCCTGGAACTGTCCTATTTTAGCACTGAAAGTTTGCCATCTCAGCAAACCTTGCAGTGCTAGGCAGACTGGAAGACATGATTACCATAGTTTTGAAATTAATATCGAATTTTAGGAGAGGTCTGATGCTTAATTGTGGTCTCAAAAGTGTTCTGTTGAGTGAAAGCTTCTAAAACAGTGCTGTCACAGTGATAGATAACGTGAGTCAAATGTAAGCAACACATGTGAACTTAAATTTTCTCATAGCCTCATTAAAAAAAAGGAAGTGAAAGAAGCGAGATTCATTTTAATAATGTTGTTTCTCTCTTTCTCTCTCTTTCTCTCTCTTTCATATCTTCTCTCAGACAATAAAATTGATCTTTGAAAGGAAGGAGAAATAGTTTTAAAAAATTATATACACCCTGTAATGATAAGTATGCAAAATGGAAGATATAGATATAAAAAGATTAGAATGGAAAAAAGACATAAAAAGTTGATTTGCAAGGAAGTAGAATATCTACTGATCTTTTTCATTTTGATTTTTGCTCTTGTTACAGTGTTGTTTCTAGAATATTATTTTAAATAAAACACTATAAATGTAAATACCCATAATATATTGAACTGATTTTCTGCTCTCTAGAGCTTGTCAAATATTCGATTTACTAGGCCTAGAAAGATGAAAAATTAAATGGTAAGCTCAGCAGGAACTCATAAACAGTCAGCAAATGACTTTTTAAAAGCTATTCACTCAGCATCCTGTACTGGAGGATAAACAGTAATAACAAGAGTGTTTTCTTAAGTTTAATTGTATAAGAAATAGCAGACTTAATGCGTTTTTTGTTTGTTTGTTTCTTTGCAAATACCTAATCTCAATATATCTCCATCAATGGCACTAAAATTTAAGAAAGAATAATCATACAAAGAACATTTTAAAGTTAGAAGACATGGCAGAAACATTGTTTCAAGTATATCTTCTTCAACACAGCTCTCAAACCGGAAATAATCCAACCTTCTCATCTCAAAACAGTTGTTCAAAAATAATTTAACAAAAGTTCTGATCTTTTATTCATCCATAATTAACAGAATAACAAGTTGTTCATTTGTGGATTTTGAACAAGCTGATTGATGCTTGAAGCAAAATTTAGTGTCCTTTTATAATTTATAGCCTTGGGATTTGACTATGTAACACTTCCCACTCACTGCCTGTCTGCATTTTTGCCTGGATTAATTATAATATGCTACATTAAAAGTCAAATAGATGCTCGCAGCCATCTAGGGTAGTAATGATGACAAAATTTGAATTTGTGATTTCCAGGAAGAGTAGATTTTATTTTATTCCTGTTATGATCTTGTAAATACTGCACAATATTCCCATAACAAAATATTTATAAAGAAAAAAAAATGTATAATGTTCATTAAAACTGTTTAGCTTACTTAGTAATTTACTACATAACTGAAAAGCTTCTTAGCTTTATATAAATTTTCTTTTCTCATATAAGGTTTCCTTTTCATACCAGAACAGAAATCTGGCTCATTTTCCTTTTTTTTTTTTTTAATATTTATTTATTTATTTTTAATTGTTTATTAACAGAGAGAGAGAGAGAGAGAGATACAGAGACAGAGAGAGAACTGAACTGGGGGAGCTCCCAGTTCAGCACATGGTTCCACACAGGCCGGGGCCGGGATTCCATCCTCGGTCCCCAGCGCTGCAAGGTGAGCGCCTAACCCCCTCAGCCATCCCGGCTTCCCCTCATTTTTCTTAATGGTTTCATAGTATTCCATTATACGGATCTACTAAAATTTATTTCACCGATAATTAATTCATTGATGGGTGGTTAGGATGCTTCCGGTCATTTGCTATTACAAGCAAAGCTGCGTTACTGTTTCTATTGTTTTATTCACTTTTATGACTATATCTATAATATAATATAAATTCCTAGAAGTAGACATACAGGATCAAAGTGGAAATACATTTTCAACTTCAAAAGATGTCAATTGCTCTCTCAAGAGCTTAAATGTTATATGATTTTTACATGCTTTGTTATGCTTTTATTAACATTAGGCAATATCAAACTTTGTATTTTCTGCTAATTTCATGGCTGAAAAAGTTGGTCTTGAAATATATTTTATCAACTAGTTGTGATCTTTGAAGAGTTTGAGAGCCCTAGATAAAAATTTGTTTTATCACAGCTTTTCTGAAGTTGAATATTGTTAGCAGGATATTGACAACTTCAAGGGTAAGAGGAGTCTTTGATGGTACCATGGAGATCTCATGAATGCTACCCATTATTTCCTTAATAAAAATTCTGGAAATAAATGAACCTTAAGTATTTGTCGCTTTTAAAAAAATATCCAACATAAAATGAGATAATGCAAGAGAGCAATGTGTAGACATTAAAATGTTTCATATAGTAGGATTTGTAGGTTTTTGAACATGAAGAGACATATTTTAATGTCTACCCATTAGAGATTTGAAGAGACAAATGAATCTCTAATAAAGCTGTATTTCTATCTAGCTTACCTTCAACACTTGAAAACTTAACATAGTATGAGTTCAATAGGGACTTGAGATATGTCTCATCATGGATAAAAGAGGACTTCTGGTTTGAAATGAACAAAAAGTTATCAGGGTCGGTGGACATGAGAAGAGCTTTCCTGAGTCTTGTGGTCTTCTGCCCTGGCTAAGCCCACAGAAAAGTTTACAGCCTGAGGAAGCACCTCTTTGACAGAAAAAACCTTGCTCTGTTTGAAATTGCAAATCTCTAGATAATCACTTTCATTATGGCAGTAGTTTCTTTCCTGGTATCTTCTTTCTACATTCAATTTAAACTGCAGCATATTCAAACCAGATACCTATAGCTAAATAGCATTATTATGCACAATCACTTTACATATTAACACTACCAAATATTTATAGGTAATAAAATTTAAAACTGAAATGGTAAAGTGGTTAGTAAAAGTTAATGACAGTTCTGAATTTTTAAATCTTACTGGAAAAATGGTTTTGGATTTTATGCTGCCTTCTTGATAGAGTTGCTTAGTTACAATTGTGTACATGTAACAGGGTGAAGAAGGCTACAGAAGGGGAAGACTGCCCAGGGTAACTATAAATAAAGGCACCTGATGAATCTCCTTCCCCTCAATAGGAATGTTCTAGGGCAGGGGTGGCCAACAAGTCGATCGCGGTCGACCAGTTGATCGTGAGGCAAATTTTGGTTGATCTTCGATCGCTCGCAATGTCTGGGGTGGAATTCCGTGTACCATGGACTTTGAAGCGATTGTAGAAGACAAAACTTTCTAGCAATAGTTTAATGCATTCTGGGAAT
>PVKE010012065.1:0-39029 GCA_004027555.1 Craseonycteris thonglongyai
GAAATGTGCATTCTTACAAAGCTCCCAAGTGGTTCTAAGCAGCTGGTTCCAGCCATACTCGTACTTTCAGCAACTTCACCTCTTCCTAATGGGTTTTCTTTGAAAATGCAGAGACATGCATGACACAGCTGAAAGCCATTTGAGGTGCTTGGCCCCCGGCAATGGCCCTGACAGTGCCAGGTCCAGGCTCAAGCACAGACCACGACCAACATCCCCCTGCAACCCAGATAGGAAGTGTGGTGCGGCCGGGATGTGGGCAAGCACAGCCTCAGGGGGCCCATGGGCACTCTCAGTGCTGCCCACACGTTCATTCACTCCATGCATGGCGACTTGTTTGCACGAGGCACTGTGCTGGGTGCTGGGAACAGAACCGGGGAGCAAAAGCAGGCACCGTGCCCTCCTTCGGGGACCGCAGTCCAGTGGGAGATGCAGACGTCCACCAAGGTCCCGCCAAGCGAGCTCAAGCAGCTTCTGGGACAGTTGGGCCGGGAAGGGGCCTGCCTCTAGGACGCGGAACCGGGCTATGGCTCTTGAACTGAGACCTACAGAGGACATGGGGTTTAACTAGCCCAACAGGGGAGGGGTAGCTCTTCGGGGGTCACAATTATTTCTGTTATTAATGTTAGAATATGCAACAGCGGAGTAAAGGCAGAGCAACGAGGACCCCGTGGGGACCAGGCAGGTTGCCGTGTCTCCAACACTGCAGCTGTGAGCCTGTAGGCTTCATTTGCTCCTTCCACTGACGCTGATAATGAAGATGAGCGTGATGATGGTGATGGAGGTAACACTGATGACTTCCCATCCACAAGGATTCTGGCTCAATGGTTTGGGGTAGGGTTCAGGCATCAGTGCTACTTTAAAGCTCCCCAGGTGGTTCTAATGTACAGCCAGATTGACAGCCACTTTAATTTCAGGACCTGTTTATACTAATTAAAAATATGGGGGCGGGGGGGCTGTCAGGATAGCTCAGCAGTTGAGCACTTGCCTCACAATTGTAAGGTCTGGGGTTTGAGTCCCCGGCCCCAGCCTGTGCAAACCTTATGTGTGCAACTGGTAACTGGCAGGATGGCTCAGCAGTGAAGGTTCTGGCTTCCAATGGGGGAGGCCTCCAGTTCAGTTCCCACCCTGCACGGCCCCACATCCACCTGTGTGGAGTGAAACTATGTCACAACTAATGATGTACAACTATGGAGACTGCTCTGGGCCCTCCTCCCTTCTCTCTGTTTCTCTCTCAAACAATAAAATAAATCTTTAAAAAAAATTATCAAGAACCCCAAAGAAGTTTGTTTGAAAACAAACTGTTAAACACAAAAATGCACATACACTTCTTTCATCAGCCATTAGAACAATGTCATCATCACATGTCATATAGCTTCTGGAAAACTCCACTGAACACTCATAAAAGTAAAAATAAAAGAGGGAAAAAGACAAATAATGTATTGTCGTGAAATAGTTTTGACTTTGTGGACCTCCTGATGCTACCCCACACCAAGGTTTTCCCCTCGGCACCCCTCTCCCCCTCACATGCGCAAGCACACACACACACACAAACACACGCACAGAGTCAGCCTCCCTTCCAGGCATCAGCACCACACCTCGTGAAAGAATCACGTCCATTGGCTCTCAGTCAATACAGAAAAATCAAACTCCACCTAGGCTGATAGACCAATCATGAGAAAGAGGCAGGCTTGCCTCAGTTCTGGCTGTTTAAAACAAAACATAAAAGGTTTGCAAAGTAAATGAACAGTACAAATAAGACCTCAAAACCTGCATGGGCAAATAAAGTGCTTTTTCACCCCCTCGGGCTCTCAGCAAGCACTCTCGACACTGAGCACAGGTTCTTCCTCGACAGACAGTGACAGACACTCCTGGCTGACCCATGTGAGTACCAGAGGTCGCCTACTGGTCACCCTGGGAGAGATTAGTGCTACAGGCAAGTTCATTTGGCCCACACAGTGTTGATTTTAATGCTAATTGGTTCCCAACATTAATTAAAAGCCAAGATATTCCTCATAAAAATCTGGCTTTCTGGCTTTTTTAAAATGAAAATCTGGCAACACTGCGGCTGTGCTCTCGCAGCAAGCTGGAGCACAGTCTAAGAGCCCCTGTCAGGTGGGGCCCAGGTTCCCTGACTTACCCCAGCCCACTTCTCTCCATAACACACCCACCACCTCAGCAGGTACTGTGTGTGGTGCTGGATATTTGTTAGCGTTCCTGCTACTGCCTCTGTTTAGAAAGTGCATGGGTCAGGAAGGCCTCTCCTCTCCTATTGGTAATGCTTACCCTATTAGTAATGCTTACCCTATTGGTAATGCTTACCCTATTAGTAATGCTTACCCTATTAGTAATGCTGGGCTCACTCTGTTTGCACAGAGGACAGCCTTGCTGTCACCTCTACCACCCAGAAGCCCCTTGGAGGTCTGATGACTGTGAAGAAGGCCTCCAAGCAGCCAGGAGAGTGACAGAGAGTCCACTCAACTGCCTCTGTGTCAACACAGCATGCTTGGCTAATTCTGTTTTACACACAATTCTAAAGGCTTTCTATTAAAATCAGAATTTCCAATCCAGAGGGAAATAATTAGAAGCAGAAATCAAAATTTTCAGCTTATGGACAGAAGGAGTAATCCCTTTCCCCACCTCACTCCACCCTCCAAATAAAAGCAGTCCAAGGAAATTTAAAATCAAGATTAATGGTGGAAATGGGAGGGATACTCTTTTCAATGCCAAGGTTTGCTGTGCAGCTACAGTCATCAAGACAACGTGGTATTGGCCAAGGGACAGACACGTAGATCAATGAACAGAAGAGAGAACCCAGAAAAAGACCCACATAAATGTGCGCAATTGACTTTTGACAAGGAACTAAAGTAATTCGATGGATGAGTGATGCACTTTCCAATAAGTGGTGCTGGACAGTAAGATGTCCATAGGCAAAAAATTAACCTCTACCTAGACCCCAAACCATATACAAAAATTAACTCAAAATGGATCATGGATTTCAATATAAAACATAAAACTATTAACCATCTAGGAAAAAAACGGAAAATCTTTTGTACGTAGGAATACACAAAGATATCTCAGGCTTGACACCAAAAGTGTGATTCACTAAAATAAAAAATAAAAAAATGAAGTGATGATTTGGATCTCATCAAAACTAAAACATTTGGTCTGCCAAAGATCTTGTTAAAAGAAAACAAATTATAGACTGGGAGAAAATATTTGCAAATCAGATATATAACAAAAACAAAACTTATATTTAGACTATAAAGAACTTTCAAACTAAACATTAAAAAAAAAACCAGCAATGCAATTTAAAAGTGGGCAAAACATATGCAAAGACATTTAACCAAAGGTGATATGCTGATAACAAATAAATACATGAAAAAAATGTTCAACATCCCTAACCTTTAGAAAAACACACATGAGTATCACAATGAGATGTCAATACACACCTATCAGAAGGAGTAAAATTAAAAAATAGTTATAACATCAAATGCTGGTGAAGATGTGGAGAAACTGAGTCACTCAGCCATTGTGGTGGAAATATAACATGGCCCAGCTACTCTGGAAAACAGTTTGAAAGTTTCTTTTAAAACTAAAGAACAACCTATGTAACCCAGCAATTGCACTCTTTGGCATATATTACAGAGAAATTAAGATTTAAGTTCACACAAAAACCTACACATGAGTGTTTTAAGGTCACTTTGTTCATAGTAGCCCCAAATTGGAAGCATCCTAATGACCATCGGTGGGAATGGGTAAACTGCAGCACACCCACGGCATGGGACACTGCTCAGCCAGGGAAAAGAGTGGACTTCTGACACAGCCAACAACTTGGGTGAACCTCAAGGAAATTATGTGGAGGAAAGAAAAGCCAATTTCAAAAGCATACCTACTTTATGATTCCATTTCTGTAATATCCATTGAATTGCAGAGCTGGAAGGCAGATTAGTGGTTGCCAGGGGTTAGGGCTGTGGGGTATAGTGCGATGTGCATAGAAGGGGCACAAGAGGAAGCTGTGGGGGTCATGATACAGTTCAGTGCCTTGATCATGATGGTTACATGAAGCTACACATGTGATAACACTGCACAGAGCCACACACACACGAGTGCTGTTGAAATCAGTGTGCTCTGTGGATTGTACAGTGTCCAGGCCCTGGCTTGCTGTTGTTCTATGACAATGCAACATGTCACCACCAGAGGGGGCTAGAGGAGGGTGCTGAGGACCACCCTGTACAGTCCTTTGCACTTACAGGTACTTACCTGCAAGTCTGTAATTGTTTCAAAATAAAAAGTCTTAAAAAGCCTGTATTATTTTAATTTTAAAAGGCCTCTTTGACAGTTGGAGCTCATGTCTCTGTAACAATCAGGATGCACATTAATGGCCCCTAGCATCGCAGAACTCGCAGTTCCTCCCAAGTCGTTTTGTCACCCTCGCTGAGTCACTTCTCTTCTCTGGCCCTCATCACCCATCTTCAAAATGAAGATCTAATAACTGTTAAGAACTCCTGCGATTCTCGAGATGAAGGGTACTGAATGGACCAAAGAGGACGCTCTGTGACATAAATGTGGGTTTTTCACTCAATCATACAAGGCAGAGGCAATGCCAGGACATGGCAGCTACAAGGGCATTACACAAATGGGGACCACTTGACACACACTCTGGGCCCTGCAGCCTGGCTGGTGTGGCGGCTGTTGGGGTGTGATGAAAACGGGGGCTCCTAGAAAACACGTGGGCCAAGGAGGGAGGCTGAGGAAGATGTGGGAGCACCCACGCCCACGTGCAGGAGGGGGACTCAACTGCGGTTAAACCCCACCCTGTCCCCAGTGCCCACCGGCTGGCAGGCCTCAGTGGTGCTCTCGCTGCCCTAAGCTGGTGCCCAGGTGCCAGCGTACTCAGGGCATCACATCCAGTTGCATCTGCTAGGCAGTGACTTCCAGTTTTACACCTCCAGCCCTCATCTTTCCCACAGAATCCAGATTGGCTATCTAACTACCCGAGTGATGTGGTCACCTGGCCTCAAACTGCAAATGGCCAAAACCAAGGCCTTGATGCCCAGTCAGCCAAGCCTGCCTCCTCCCCAGTCTTCCATCAGTGTCAGCACCCCTCACCTGCTATTCCTCCTCTGCAACCTCAGAATGAATCCTGGTGACTCCGCCTCCTGGTGACTCCGCCTCCTGGTGACTCCACCTCCTGGTGACTTCGCCTCCTGGTGACTGTATCTGGTGGCTCCACCTTGGAGATGTATTCCAAGTCTGTGCAAGCCCTCCCCCACCCCCATGCCTACACTCTCCCCCTCCTCTGGGCGTGCCCCCAGTAAGATGAACCTCCTATGGTGCAATTACATCCTGTCGCTCCCCACTGAAAACCCTCCAGTGGCTTTCTGTCTCCCTTAAGACAAGACCCAAATTCCTCACCATGGCTTATGAGGGGTCCTGTGGCTCACTCACTGTGCTGCACAGGGCCTCCTTGGCCCCTCAGACATGGCACGGCCTCTGCTGAGACCATCTTGGGCCTGGGTTCCTTCTCATGGGCACCCCTGGTCACCTTCCCACGCCATCCTCCCTCAAGTCACAGATCTGCCACCCTCCCATCACCTGTAGCATTTTCTACAGGGAGTGTCACTATCTGAATATTTTCATGATTTGATATTCATCACTGAGCTGGCTCATGCCTCTCTCTCCCATAACATGAACTCTATGGGAACTGGTACCTGTCCATGTTGTCACTCCAGGGGCACACAGCAGATGCCCAGTAACATCTGTTGAGTGAATGAATCACTGGAGGTGCCCTGTGTGTTCCTGGCTGTGTAAATATGCTTGTCCAGGTTCCTGCAACAAACTGAGTAAATATGAGAAAACAAATGAAGATTATTTTCGTCTAAGGAATGTTAAAATGCAAAGACATGATCATAGTCTGGAGATTCCTGTTAAAATAACTAAGAGGAACAAGCAAAGCACCCCCCCTTATCTGTGAGGACATGTCCCCAGAACCCCAGTGGACACTGGAGACCGCAGATAGTACTGAGCCCTGTAGGCACTGTGTTTTCCTATATATACATACCTGTGGTCATGTTTAATTTATAAATTAGGCACAGTAGGAGATTAACAACAATGACAAATAATACAATTATAGTAAAGTACTATAATACAAGCTATGTGAGTGACTTTAGGATACAGTCAATACTATGGTAATAACTATGTGTGATGCCGAGTGGGTGCGAGACTTATGGGGGGAATCACTTCGTAAGTTATATAAATGTCTAAGCATTACTCTGTTCTTCTAGAACTAATGTAACATTGAATGTCAACCATAACTGAAAAAAAAGTTACCGGTATGTGAGTGACTTTGGCGCCATTATTCAGTAAAACAAGGTTCACTTGGACACACGCACTGAGATACCAAGACAGTCAATCTGGTCACTTGGACAGCTACTGGTGACTAACGGGCAGGAGCATGTACAGTATGGGGACCAAGGACGAGGGGATGAGTCACATCCTGGGTGGGACAAAGTGGAACGGTGCGAGGTTTCATCACGCTACTCAGAGCGGCACGCAGTTTAAAACTTATGAGCTATTTCTGGAATTTTCCGTGTAATAGTCCTGACCCACTGTTGGCTGCGGGCAACTGAAACAGTGGAAGGTGAAGCTGCGACAAGCGGGGATGGCTGGAAGCCAGCAGGATGAAAATAAGTTAGCAGTGGTTGCTTTTGAAAGGTGGGGCCAATCATGACTTTTCTGCTTCTCCACACTTTCTGAGTGCCTGCATTAAGGTATTTTGATAACCAGGACCAGTGTCATGTACTGATGACATTCCTCTGGTCACTAACTCAGGAAGTCAACTCAGAGGGGGGAAAGAAATTGGGACCAGGACCCAGACTGGCTGGCAGGAACCAGGCAAGATCCAGGCCGTTCGGGTGGCCTGGGGCTATGGCCTGGGCTTCCCTGGGTGAGGGAGGAGCAGAAAAAATAGAAAAACCCAAGGACCTGAGACATCAGCAGCCCAGAGTGCTGATGGAGACAGTGCTTCCGACTGTGCTGAGGCTCTGTGGCCTCTGGGTGTGTGGCAGCTGGGCAAAGACTTGCTGGGGGCAGGGGACAGTGCTGTGGTCACAAACGGCGCTGAGCCACCCAGATTTCCTGTGGGCACTCACGGTCCATTCACCGAAGAGTCTTGGTCTAATGCATATAGGTGCTAAGCTGGGCACTGGAGCTGCACAGGGAATTGGCATCATGGCCGTGCCCTCATGGCCCTCACAGGCAAGGAGCGTGGACAAGAGGGCGCTTCCAGCAGCCAAGGTGGCAAAGACCAGGCCAGGGGCAAGGCTGACGCCACCTGTTCTGGGAGCAGCGCAGGGTTGAGTTGGAAGATAGGCTGCGAGGCCTGTGCAGATAGATGCCACACGAAGTCCTCCCAGCAGGAGAGCAGGGCTCTGAGTTTACCCTCCTAGAACGCTCCCTTTTTGCGGCAGTGTGACACCTGAACATAACCAGGACTTTGGGGACCCGCGCTCCACAGCCTTCTCTCTGAGAGTTCACAGACCAAATACAAACACCTGAAGACCAGCACTCACACACATGCCAAGTGGGGCACAAAAGAGGCTTTTCAACGGCCAGAACCCATACTTTATGCGAGAAGACAGAGAGCATCTGAAATGATGGAAATTCTTCCTGAGTGCCTTGTTCCAAATTTTAAATTGAGCTTTAAATTGCTTTGAAGACAAGAGAACAAACAAATGTTGCATTTATAAGAGGTCAAGTTCAGGGAAGGGTGGGGGGTCTCCTGGCACTTGCCTATATGCAAAATGTTGTGATGACACCTGCAAATCAGTGTTCACAGAAGATGCAATTACACTGCAAAACACACAATTGTTGCAAAATCAGGAAAAAACATTTTGCACCATCCTCAGCTTCCCGGTCCAGTGTCATCACCGAAAACACACGTTGTGGTTAATTGCGTGATACAGATTTGAATGATGTGGCAAGAAACGACAAACAGAAAGCCCTGGTTAGCTGACGGCAGTGGGCATAGAAAGGGCTGGTCTGAGACAGGCAGGAGGACGGGACAGCATCTGTGACCACAACAGGAAGGACCTTAAAGAATGGCATTTAAATCGTGTGCCCATTTGCAAAGCATCGCTCATTATCTTATCTGGCTAGTCCTATGAGGAGATAGGACAGATATGTCTGACAAAGGACCTGTAACGTAATAGGAAAAGAGTAAAAAATAAATATGGAGCCCTTACATAATGATTCTAGGACCCAATTACAAATGTTCTGGGGGCATGAGGGGGGATCCCCACATACCCACCAAGCAAAGCTCTGCGACACCAGCTGGGTGTCCTACAGTTTAACTCAATTCTGACACTCTACCTGGAGGCAGCGTCAGATCTCAGATGAAAGGCTCAGTCCCATGCGCCCCCCACCCCACTTCCAACACCACTTGCGACCTCGGGTCATTGTCGTGCTTCTGGCCAACCAGCCACAGATCAGAGGTCCCCATACCCCCTCCTCACGTTGGATTAATTCACTGGAGCCGCTCACAGAACTCGGCAACACCAGTTTATTCAAGGACAGGATAAAGCACACAGATGAAGAGCTGCACAGGGCGAGGTCTGGGAGTGTCCTGAGCACAGGAGCTTGTGCCCCGTGGAGTTGGGGTGTGTCTCCCTGCAGGTGTGGTTGTATTCGCCAGCCAGGATGCTCTCTGAACCCCAGACGTTTGGGACGTTATGGAGGCTTCAGTATGAAGACGTGATCCATCCCTAACTCCGCTTCCAGCCCCCCTTTCTCTCTGGAGAATGGGGGGTGAGGCTGAAAACCCCAAGCTTCTGGTGGTCTCTTAAGTGAGCAGCCCTCATCCAGCATCCCTCCAGGGACCTCCCAGAGTCACCTCATTAGAACAAAAGACACTGCTGTCACCCCAGAAATTACAAGGGTTTCAGGAGCCCTGTGCCAGGTACCACGAGCAGAAACCAACATAGACATTTTATATTATCTCACAGCTTCCAACACAAGAATAAGGCAGACACCAAATTTTTTAAATGGCAAAAGATGTGAACAGGAAGCTCACAAAAGAAGATATGTGAACGGCCAAGAAGCACACGAAGCAGCGTCAGTCACCAGGGAGAAGGGTAGAGCCATCATGCACAGACTCAGGGGTCTCACACTAAGTAAAGCAAAAGGGGGGGCAAAGACATGGGCGACTGGGTCTCTAGACGTTGCTGGATGGAGGAAAGGATGGTGTCACCATCCTCAAGGACTGGTGGTTGACTTCTTACAAAGTTAAACATGACTCGCGGGTCACCTTAGAGTTCTGGTTCCAGCTCCTCAACCAAGAGCCGTGAAACAGGTCCACGCAAAGACTTGTCCATACATGTTCCTAACAGCTGTATTCGTCAGCGTCAGAAACTGGACAAAAAGCACAAGTCCAGCAACAGAGGAATGAACCACTGACAAGCGCAGAGAACATACTCCACGGGCAGATCTCGGGGATGCTGTGCTGAGCCAGGGGCACCAGACACCACGCGTGGCTCCGTTCACAGGAATGGCGGAAGGCCAATGAGGCCACAGTGACAGGGACAGGACCCCGGGCACCTGGGCGTGGGTGGGGGGCTCCCTGCAAAGAGGCATAAAGGAAGTTTAGGGGGTGATGCAAATATTCTGTGATTTGACCGCAGAAGTAGTTGCCCAAGTTTTTTGTTTGTCATAACTTATCAAGCTATCCATTTAAAATTAGATGTTTTATTGCGTATAAATTATACCTCAATAAAGTTGATTTTTTGTAAGATTTGTTTTATTGTTTGTTTTTTAAGAGATAGTGAGAGAAAGAGAGAGAAGGGGGAGAACCCAGAGCAGTCTCCATAGTTATGCGTCATTAGTGGTGACATGGTTTCATTCCACACAGGCGGGTGTGGGGCCGCACAGGGTGGGAACTGAATTGGGGGCCCCCCACATGGGAGGCGAGGACCTTCGCCGCTGTACCATCCTGGTGGTTACCATTTGCACTGCAGTTCAGCCTATAGGGGTTGCAGAGGCTGGGACCAGGAACCAAAGACCTTGCAATTGCAAGTCAAGTACTCAGCCACTGAACTATCCTGGCATCCCCTAAAGTTGATTTTTAAAAGAAAATAATATGACTACATGACCTCATTTAGGAAAAAAAAATAACAGTGTTACAGATTCCTGAGCACAGAGGAAAGGTCCTACCCTAGAAGGACACCAACCGGCTGGTAGCAGGACCGCCATGCAACCACTGAGTGCATTTGGATGTGAGACGTGTGAGAAGGGACCTGGACCTTTCCTTGTACAAATCCTGCATTGTTTGAATTTGGTAAGAAAAACAACTTAGAAAGAGGAGAAGATGGAACTTAAGTGTCCAGGGAACACCAGAGGAATTGTAGCAAATGCTGCCAGATTTCAATGGGGACACTTCATGCTGTGGGTCCCCATTTCTGTGGGTCCTGCTTATCTTATTGTGATCACTAACTTCCAAGGATGGACAGGCTGCCTTAGGGCTTCGTCCTCCCCGTCTGTCACCTTGGCACAGAGGGCAGCCATGATCTCACCTGTCAAGTACACTAAGTCAGCCCCTCCTTCAGGAAGGGCTCGCTGAACACTATACACAACACTTCCCACATCTTACACAAAGCATACGAGTTATGGCGAATGTCGTATGACCCACCTTTCAATGCTTACAGGCTGGCACATCCAACTCAGCTTTACAACAGTGCCCAGCACATGAAACCAACATGAAGCTGAAACGCAAGCAAACCCTAATTTCTCTTACAGCACCTTTGGGATTCCCCTTTGCGCTCCCCTGGCATGTGGGCATGTGGCCACTGGGTGGCAGAAGAGGGTCTCTGGCCGAGAGAGGGCCTTTCTGAACCCCAGCTCTGGAGTGAAGGTAGAGTCCATTGGTTAAAGCCTCCGGGACATGCCTGTTGGGTGACAAAAGACTCTGCTTCAGAAGAAAACCATTCTGGCAAACTCATTTTGGAAGGTGTTTCCGATTTAAGGTTCTGAGCACAGGCACTGTCCTGCAAAGCCGCCATTTCTCCGCAGAAGAGCCTGCTCCTGAGCCCGACTAGCAACTGCCTCCCAGGGAGAAACGCTGATGTCGTGGCCATGAGCCCCGTCTCGGTGGCAGGTAACACTTGAGAGTGAACTGAGGACTGTGTCCTACACACCCACGTATTTTCCTCTGTGCTTTCTGGGCTGCTCTCTACAACCCAGCACCATCCGGCCTCCCAAAGCTGCCCAGGGAGAAACCAGTTTGTGGACTTCAGGAGGCCAGGGGACCGTGGCAGTGTGAGAGCTACCTAGGGATTTTCAGGGTAACTGTGAGTCCACATGAGACCTGACTAGTTCCACTCGTGTCCGGGGCCACAAGTCCATTCTGCTCCACTTAAATGGCTCTAGCCCGTCCCCTCCCCCCACCGCTGCCTCCTGGTGAGGTCTCGTCACTTCCTCCTAGACCCTGTGTCTCTCTGCTTTGAGCTTGGCCCACCTCCAGCCCCTTTTCTCCTGCAGTGCAAGAAGGAACTTGGTAAACGCACATCTGATCAGGTCACCCAAGTACACAGGGCCTGGTTCCTCCGGCCTGGTGGCCCAGGGTCAGCTCCCAGCTTCCCTGCAGGGACCCTGCCCGGACCCTGCCCAGCACTGCTCAGCCCTCCTGTGCTCCGTCCTTTAAGACTTCAAGCAGCAGCTGCTCCCGGGCGGCCACCTCCTCCCGACTCCAGACTCAAGTCCTAGCCCTGCTCTGGGCTTCTTGCACGAACCTCCGTCCCAACATCTGTGACCCCATCGCAACTAGTATTCCCATTTGTCTTCCCCCAAATCCTATAAGCCTCTTGAGATCAGAGACCCACACTCTCACGTCACTTCCTTTTCCACATCCCAGTGCCCTTCAGGTGGCAAGGCCAGTCAACGCACACCCTCCTCCTTGAGGGTCACTGGCTCCATCTCCCCGGCAGTGCAGACCCGCTGGTTGGCACGGAGCTCAGCACATACCTTTGAGTCCTCTCCCCATCTGTACATGAGCAGCCAGTTAGGACAGAGGTACAAGAGCAGTGTGCCCACCTCCACACGGGTTCAAATGACCTCTCAGGCCGGCCCACTCCGGTAAGTGGCTGTGCCTCTCAGTGTCACATAGCACTTCTTTTTTTTTGGAAGAATCCAGACTATCTCAAAACAAAACTAAGTACAGCTTTGAAATAAGTCAAACCATCAAGAGTAACAGCCTCCCCTCCCCCAAGCTATAGCTCTACCCATTTATCCAACCAATAGTTAATCTAAAGCATAGTAAACTCTCTTCAAAGATGTAAATTGATGTTGTTACCCTTTATCCTCAGAAAGGTATGTCAATGGCAATCACAAATTTGGATTTTCCTAGAAAGATTTCAGTCTGATAGTTGTATTTGTCAGAACCCTAATCCTAATCTGAGTTTGACTACACATGGTCACTATAAATATCGCCTCCACCATAAATATAAGGCATTGGCATTCCAGAGTGTGACCCCAAATATTGTTAACTGCCCTCCAAGAGTGGATTCCTAACAAGAATAGAAACAAGAACGCCACGTCCCCGCTCAGTGACTCTGCCTCCCTGAAGAACAGACACCCCCCACTGCAACCATCAAAGCTCTTTCAGCAACGCTGAAGTCCTAAAACGGAGACCTGAGTCAGGCCCAAGTTTCTGTTTGTTTCAGAACACTCAATTACCTTTTACCAAGAATACAGTACCTCCCATACACGAGAGGAGAATGATTGTAGCTGGGTGTTCAAAAACAATCAACTTAGCACGGATGCTACCAGCAGATTTGTCACTTAATAAAGCCTATTAGTTGGTGAGTGAAGAAAGACAACGTCTTCTCAGACATCAGTACAAACTGTTTAAGGAAGGACGATGTTGCAAGAATGACTCCACTGGCTTGCGTGGGTCACGCTGACAATCCCATCAGGTAACTGGAGAGCTCTTGGCAGGAGGCGTGCGGACCACCCACCATGAGGCCCTGCAGTGAGCTGGCGGCACAGGGCAGACACTCTAGATGGGGCGGAGGCCCTGGTGGGAGAGACAGGGAGGGATCCAGGAGGATAAAGCAACAGGAGGTCATTTAGTGAGAACGGGGGTCTGGAGGTGGGTTGGACAGGAAAACCATGGTTTCATTTCAGACATGTTGAGTTGAAGATGCCTGGTGACCATGCCAAGTGTGCAGTCAAAGATGAAGTTCATCCTAAGCCACCTCCGGTACCAAGAGTACACTCAGGCCCCTCACCTGAGTTTTCCCAAACAGTTTCCAATTATTACTGTGTTGTTAACCTATGAACTCGAATGCCAAATTTAAAACCCCACTACATGGCTTTCAAAGACCATCAAAAGGGCTTGGCACTTCAGGAAACTGACTAAAGCTGCCCAGAACCACCACGCATGCCATTCTGCATAAGAATACTTCCCACCTGACCTAAGGTAGAGCCATCACCTTGCCCAAGCCCCTCCTCAGCCCCAGCATTCCTACCCTGGGAACAAAGCCTTCACCCTCTGCCAGGTTGCAAGGGCCTCCTTTCTTAAATCTGGTCCTCTGACCCCCACCCCTCTTCCTTGGCTCTCCTTCTAAAGGCAGAGAGTTCCAGAATCCTTATCCACTTATGGCTGGACATCTGGGAGGACAGAGTGCCAGAGACAAGGCTGAAATCCAAGCCCAGGCCTGTTGACCCTTGACCACCTCATTCTTTTACCCCCACACCCAGTGGCTCTTGGTCCTGACCCCACACTGGGCTGGCCTGGTGCCCAGACTATACCTCAGACCAGTCAGGGAGAACCCCCTGGATTGGAGCCGCACAGCACATGTTAATGCTGCCCAGGGTTCCAGGGTGGACCCAGATTGAGAACCACGATCCTATTTTATCCTTCTTTACCTTTCAGAGATGTGCCTTGCTCCCTCTAACTTCATTCTACTTTGTTTCTACCATCAGTCATTCGCTCAGTCACTTATTCGGTGACTGGCATGGATCAAGGGTCCGTACAACACAGGAGGGTGCTCTGACCTTCAGCGCTTGCATCTAAATGTGGGAAAGGCACAGATGTGAAAAGCAGGACTTTACAACTTTTAGAATGAAATGTATGAGAATATCTTTGTGACTTTGGGCAGAGAGAGATTTCTTAAACAAGACACCAAAGGCATAATCCACAAGTGAAAAACTGATCAACCTGACTTCATTTTAAATGTTATACTTTTTCTTTAAAAGACACCATTAAAAAGAAAAAACACTGCATCCAATTGGGGTGTAACATTCTAACATATACAAGGGCTGTCCAAAAAAAAAAATCCAGCCATAAATGCCTCCATTTTTCATATTACATGGCTGGTTACCTTCCCAACAACCCTTGTACATCTCACAAAGGATTGGCACTCAGGGTACACAAAGAATCCCAAGAAATAAATTTTTTAAAAATCCAGCAGGACAAAGCACAGGCATTTCATAGAGAGTAAACACAAATGGCTAGTAACCATTTAAAAGCATGCTCAACCTCATAAACAGTTGAAGAAATGCAATCTATGAAGCGTGATCAAAAAATGCAATGAATGTTTAAATTTAAAAAAATGTATTACAGTAAAACACACATTGTCATTAATCTCTCTCAAAATACTCCCAATCGCTTCGAACACATGTATCCCATCATTCTTTACATTTTCTAAAGCAGTTCTGGAAGTCCTCTTTCATGAGTGTCTTTAGTTGCACAGTCATGGCTGCCTCCATGTCCTGAATCGATTCAAAATGTTCACCTTTCATGGTCACTTTGACTTTGGGGAAGAGTCAGAAGTCACACAGTGCCAAATCTAGCGAATAAGAAGGTGGATGAGGACACACTGTAATGTTTTTATTTGACAGAAATTTTTGTTAACGCGTTGTTCATGATCCATGATTTATGGCACTCTAAAACATGTCTTCGCTAAACCATAGCCCACAACTAACTGACTGCATCGAACAAGTTAAAATTTGTCACACACTGTTACTAAGGTCTGACAAACCACTTCCTGTATCGAAAATCCCTGCCTTTCCGTTAGATGTCACTCAGCAAAAGCATTCACCATCACTGTATTTTTTATTACACCTCATAAGTCACAATAAGTTACCTTTTTATACCAAACAGATTGTCAACACTTTACAAGTTGGGCTACCTTAAGTGTCGCAAAGAATGTGTAGCGAGAGGAACACAGAACTGCTAGGGGGTGTTCCTGCAAACAATTACAATAAAAGGCAGGAAGTGCGAGTGTACAACAGGTGGCACAGGAAGTGACTAGGAACACTCAGTGGGTGGAATGGAAAGAGGCCCATAAACGCTGAGATGGAAGGGAGGAAGTAGCAGTCACTCAGCCCACCGAAGGGACAGTGCCAGACAGAGGGAGGGTGAGCAGACACATTCAAGGCCCAAGAGAGGAGTGTGCAAGGGCTGGGTCTGCATGGCTGTGAACTGTCCAGGAGCATGGACTCCAAGGGCCAGGGGAAATGATAGAAGGCGTTAAGCAAGGACATAACATTCAATCATTCATTCATTCACCCATTCAACAGAAAGCCAGGTCCCTCGTAGGCTCTGCTGACCACGGTGCTTGCATGTGGCTACAGGGGGGAGACAGGGGAGCGTGAGGTGAGCTGGGGCTGCTGTCTGGAGGAGGGAGAGGGGACCCCGTGAGGGGCTGTTAGATGTGGTGAGTGAGCATGAGGTCTTGAGGGGACGTGTCTGGGATGAGACTTTCACTGGCTGAAATCAAAAAGGAGGGTGGGCGTGGACAATGGGTGCCAACTGGAATGGCCAAGGGGTGGACAGAAGACTGGAGAGGACGCTGGAAAGGGGTGGCCATCAGAAAACCAGAAAATGGGCAATAGTGTGAAACGCAGTTAAGGCAAGGCTGAAAAAGGTTGAAGTGATCCAGTGACTGCAGGGACAAGGAGGGCTTTCATGACAGACACTTCAATTGAGTGATAGGAGGAAGCAAACCGCTAGGGGCTCAGGGTGGGAGAGGCGAGTGAAGATGCTCTGTCCAGAGACACAAAGCTGTGGGCGGGGGATGGTGGCCTTCCTGGTTTGGCTTCAGGCAAGCAACACATGTGGGTCTGGTGAGGAGGAGACAGTGGAGAGTAAGAGGTTGAAGGTAAGATACAGAGGACAAAGAGAGGGAGATAGAGACAGAACTAGGAGATAGAGACAGAACTAGAACACAGAGACAGAGACAAAGTCTGAGAGATAAAGACAGGGAGATAGAGACAGAGACAGAGGCAGAGAGAGAATGAGATCAAAACAGCAAAATCTGTGAGAAAACAGCATTTCGTTTCAACCCCACTAGATACACTGGGCAGTGACCGCCACCCAGAGTTGGTGCAAACCCCACAAGTTAAAGGGTGGGGCCCCAACAAGACTGTCCTCACCACTGATACATGTTGCACTTCAGGGGTCTACCTGCACCTTCAACTGTCTGACTAAATTCAGACATTCCCGTGACTCCCTCAGGTTTGATAATTCATTGGAGAGATTCACAAAACTCAGGAAAATGCTGTTGTTATCCATAAAGGATACAAATCAGGAGGACAAGCCAAGTGACAAGATGTGTAAGGAGAAGTACAGGAGGGGACACAAAGCCCCCATACCCACTTGCTGTGGAGTCAGGTTGCTAGAAAACACAGGATGCCCCTGTGAGCCCCTGAGGGTCTCTGTGTGGACACAGGCCTCAGGGAACCAATGAGACAAAGGGACAGCAATGCACATGGGACATGGTTTCCATCCCAGGGCAACCCCCAGGGCAGCTGGGCTCCAGGTTCCACCGTACCTGCCCTCCCCTGCACCTCCCAGCCAAACAGGGAGATGCAGGGGCAGTGAGGTCAGGCCCACTGGGAGGGGAGAAGGGAGGAGGGGTGGAGGCAAGTTGCTATTTCCTGCATGCCAATCCGGCCCTTCTGTGGTAGATGCTTTCCCACACGGACCTTGTTTATAACAAGCCGGAGCAGCTCTGCTGGGCTCGTTTTACACGTCACGACACAGGCCGGGAAGCTGCGGGCCCTCTGGGGCCCGGCGGCAGCTCCCCCTGGCCCCCTTGTCGGCCTTTCCCACTACCTGCCCAGGGCCTCCTAGAGCCCTCACCCAGTGCAGATTCAGCTTGTTCAGCTTGGCGCTGCAAGGTGTCACGGGGGAGGGAGGGGCCGCAGCCTCCAAGAGCCAGCAGACTGGTGGCAGGGTCAGCTATGTCCCCACAGGGACACTCAGAGCAGCTTCCTACTGACCAGCAAGGAGGCTTGGGGCGACTAAGGTGGTGGTGAGCTTGTCGCCTATCTGTAGGATGACAAGCTACAACTCAGAGGCAGGAGCTAAGCTCCATGTCATGGGACAAGACAAACCTGAGGACTCCTGGAGGAAGTGGCCCCTGATGATGCTAACATTTCATGTCCCCGAGTTCCCCAGGACGACAGTCCAGCACCCTGCACTCTCTCCATGTGGACTCAGCTGGAAGTTCGGCGCCTGTGTGAGAGCATGGCTGGGTCTCCCCAGGCCAGTCCCTCAGCAACAGCCAGACCCTGGGACTCACTCAGAAAGGCCAGAGCAGGAAGTCTCCACGGCCTAGGCCCCAGGGGGACAAGGTCATTCTCCAGCCCAGAGGAGCAGTTTCAGGGGCTCCCCAGCGGAAGTGACAGTGGCAGGGAAACTTGAAGGCAGCGAGAGCAGCACGGCCGACCCAGCTGGGCCTGGCCACGAACCTCCCACCTGAGGGTGCTGAATTGGATGAGTACTTTTCCAGGCCCACGTTCTTCGGGAAATAGGCAGTGACACCTCAGAGGGGGACCAACAAGGGCCAGGAAGCAAGAACTTGCACGGGGGGACACTTGCGCACTGTCCACTGCGTGGTGATAAACCGCTGGCCTTCGGGCTGCAGTAAGTATGAGGCTGGAGGCCGGTCTGCAGGGCATGGTGAGGGTGAGGGAGAGGCTGGGAGGTGTGAGACTGCCACAGGCAGCGTGGCTACGCCCAGGGCCGCAGTCCAGAGTGGGCTTCAGACAGGGCCCAGGTCAGCAGCCTGGCCATGGTTGTCAGGAGGCTCCGCAGAGGAAGACAGTGCCCCGCCCCCACTCACCAGGGCCACCTCCTGCCCCAATGTGCTCTCCACTGGGATGTCTGACAGTAGAAGTCCATTCCTTCCAGAGCCCCGAGCCTGACAGTGACAATGGCCATGTGGGGACACCAGGCCCAACCCAGGCTGCCCAGTTCCTTCTCACAGTCACTGGTCCAGTGAGCAGACATTCACCCCACGCCTCTCCTGGAGCCTCAGGCCCCAGCTCTGCTCAGCAGCAAACAACCCTCCCAAAGAGCCCACAACTTCCCAGAAAACAGCCCAGCACACAGCCTGGAGCATCCTCAGCCCACCCTGCCTCCGGCCTCTGGCCTGGCATGTCCCCGCGCATCTAGAGAGGTGGACAGACCCCCCCCCATGGCAATTTATACAGCATCTGCCATATTCTGTCTCAAATTGTGGGCATCTGGAAAACTCCGTGAGGAGGAGGGAGGAAAAATGACCAGGACAGCTACCACGTCTGTGCAGTGTTTCCCCCTTGCTGTGCTCGTGAGCACACACATGCACATGCACACACATACATGTGTGTGGGCACACTCGTACACATGCACTTGTGCACACCACTTCCTCCAATAGTGTCTGGTATGAGGAATGAATGAATGAATGAATGAATGATGGCAGTCATTCTGAAAGCTCCTTGTCCTGATGCGCCATCATGTCTGACTGCATCTTCTGGAACTCCTACCTGCTCAGAGGAATTTGAAAAACCCTCAAGAAGCACTTCAAAACTACCACACGGGATACATGCGGGTGTCTATCCAGAAACCTTCCACCTTTTTCTCTTCTGGAAAAACACAGGCAGGAGGACACCACTTGTTCCTGCTGGAGGGCCAGCGCCCGTCCCCTCCCTGTCCCATCACCACACAGGGCTCAGCACTCCCCAGACAGGCAGGTGCCCTCGGCTCTTGTCCAGGAGGGGCTGCAGTGGGGGGCAGGGGATGGGAGCAGAGGCACAGGATTCCAAGGCGACCCCACCTGCCACACTTGGGAGCTTCAGCCGGGAGCCAGAGACAGGATTTAAACAAGGGCCAGTTGTCACTGTGTTGGCTCTGTGGACAGAGCTATGTGACTGACTTGTGGGACTGGATGGATGGAGTTTCCATGGCAGCAAGCTAACCAATCAAGACATGAACCAGGTGACAAGGGAGGGGGGCTTAGACTGCAATGACGTGCTCACAGAGGCTGGTTCAGAGAACTGGTAGTGGGAGATGGGAGGGGGAGTCCTTGGGTGGCAAGGACTAGGACATTTTCTGGTCCAATGGCTTATCCAGGGACAGGCAGTGGGGTGGCGGGAGTGGAGGGCTTCTCTCTTTACTTTCAATGTTCTTACATTATTTGAAACTTTGAAAAAAAGCGGGTATATGAATAAGAACCCTAAGAAGGAGGTATCTTAAGTCACTACCTGTCCTAACATGTCACTTTCTGCTCCTCACAGCACTGGAGACAGGCCTGTTCTAGAACTGTCATGCCACACGTCACTCCTGGTGGAAACCTGGTTGGAAAAGCACGTCCTGTGTGGCCACCTCATAGACCCTTTATCAGATGTTGGGAGATTTTCCAACCCTCTCCTGTCAGGCAGAGAACAGAACCTGAGTCTGGGGTTGGTGGTTCTGGATTACCGTCCACTGCACTGAAGTTTGGGCAGAACTTTTATGGCACCTTTACAAAATCAGACTTCCTCATTCCACACTGCTCAGTCGTTCAGGGAGAACAACTACCGAGAGCATTCGGGGCACATACTTGACCAACGAACCTGTGAAACCCTGAGTGGCCTCCTGCGAACTTCCTCTCCCAGAAGACAGAAGGCCCAGCAAGAAGGAAGTGACTGAAGGGGGCAGATTAGCGGGTCCTGGAAGGAAATGGCCAAGTCACCTTTGATTATGTAACAGCCAGTGGGCAGAACACAGAAACAACAGGCAGGTGAGGATGGGAGCATCTTGTCACAGTTTCTAGGAGAGAAGTGTTTTTCAGCATCACTAAAAACAAAAACAAAAAACCTGTAGTGCTCTAGAAGGAGAATTGTCAAGGGCTTTTCTGGGTCATGCTATAGCAAAGTCTAATGGGAAAAGGGAAGGACAGGGACATCGGGGGTGGGGATGTGCAGAAGGCGAGGAGGTGGGAAGCAATAAAGAGACTCAGAAATGGGGAGAGAGCTGAAGGCGGGTTTAGAAAGCTCCCGAGCCGCCCTAGAGAGGGGCATGGAACACAGCCAGGTGGGGGACAGAACACGGTCACCCCAGCCCTGAGAGGACCACGGAGACGCAGAGAGGCTGAGGCGCGAGGGTCGGATGCCATCAGATTCATGACAAAGGGCACCATGGACAGCACTTTAACTCCTAACAATTAAAAGTGATAAGAAAGGATCTGGGGTGGCTTCCGCTGACGCGCGGTCCCAGTGCCCACTGGTCATGTGGTCACTCTACCAGCCTTAGTTTCCCCATACGTGACATGGGCCGATACCGCCTTCCTTAGAGTTCCCTGTGAAGACTGACTAAGTAGGCTGACCAGATGTACCCGTTGAAACAGGACAGAAAGCAATGGTACTGTCCTGTTTCAAAAGGTACGTGCGGTCAGCCTAGTCTCACTGGGCCAAATTCAAGGTGTCAGTAGGCTGACCACACATACCATTTGAAGCGTGACGGTACCATTGTTTTCTGTCCTGTTTAAAATGGGACATCTGGTCAGCCTAGGAATAGGCCTGTGAGAAAGTGCCTGGCACTTAGTAGGTGCTCAGTGAAGGGCAGCTTCATTTAAGTGTTGTCTCTAAATGTAAGCAAGGACAGTGCTGAGGCCCGGGGCCTGTGTCCCACACACAACCTGTGGGACTAATGCAGCTCAGGCGGCCGTCCCCTGTCCCCGTGGCTACTTCCCCACGAGGGCAGAGTAGGTAGTCCCAGCTGAGACCACACGGCCTGTGGAGTCTTGCACATTTACTAGCTGCAGGCCCATTTCTATTATTACAGTCACAGCTGGTGCAAACATCAAACTTTCTGCTTGCGCACTTCATCAGTTAAGGTGGACAGATCCGTTCTGGAACTGTCACAGCAAACACCACTCGTCATGAAAACCCATTCTGCAAGGTGGGTCCCGTGTGACCGCTTTTTGCCAATAGCCCTTTAAAGTCCCCAGACCCTTGGTATAAGTGGTGCCAGAGCCTGTGTTCATGGCCGACTCCTACACCAGTCATGTGACAGAGGACAGTGTATGAGGCCCCACCCGGAACCCTCCTAACTGACCCGGGGCTTTGCTGTTGAAGGACAAGGTCTCACTGGCTTTTGAGCTGACAGGGAGAAGCCATTGGAAGCCACACACCTCAGTAGAACCAGCCCCTACTTGTGTAGCCAGGCACTCCTTGTTCTCAACAGGGAACAAGGGCACATCCCTGGGTTTGTTTGTCACTTCTCTGAGGCCCTGGGTCCAAGAGGGGGCAATTGGCCCAAGGACATGGCACAGGGAAAGGAAGGCCAAAGCTCTCAAAATTCAAACTCAGACGACCCAATTGGAAATATCCTCAAAGCAGAAAGAAGTGGAAAGAGGTATCCATGAGACAGATGTGGCCACACAGGACACGGTTTATACTTTCAGGTACCAGAAAGACCCGTGGACATGTGGACAGGGACAGGCAGCCTCTCAAGAACATTAGGGAGTCAACGCTAAGCCCGAGGTGGGACCTTGGGGAAATGGTGGGGACAGTCATGACTCAGCTGTGCTCTAAGCAAGAGCATGAACGTGGAAGGAGTGGCCCAAGGCAGGGGCAGGCCTTACTACTTTCGCACTGATCCTGTATGAACCAACCCACAATCAGTCTGCTTGTCTCCTTATCCAGAATGACTGAAGATTGTTTGGGTGGGGCCCCAGGTCAGGGTTAAGATAGCAGCACTGCACTTGCTGTTCTGAACACGCACCAGTCTCCTCTGCCGGAAGAGGGACCTGCCAGGACACAGGGCAACTCGCAGCTGAGACTGGCTTGAGTGATGTAAGACCTGAACATTCACCAAAGCTGGAGCTGCTGGTGACATCCAGGCATTGCCTGCTGCCCACTTCTGCTGGTTCTGTTTCCTGGAGTCTGTGTCGCCAGCTACATGACCACCGCTGTCCCAGCCGCCCACCCCCCTCTCAGGTGCACCTAGCTCTGTAGGGGGATAGGAACCAGAGGGAGAGCGGTGGCCTGAGTAGTCTCCTGGGAGAGAAGGAGCTTGATACATGCATTGTGCAACCTGTGTGCGTAACAGAACAAGATGTGTCACTTCCTGAGATGGATAGGATGCTGCCACGTGTGGGGTGAAGGCCACAGGGATGAGAGATTACTATGTCAAGGGGCATTGGCCCACGCCTCCACAATTTCCCTGGAGCAGAAAAAGTGAAGCTCATGCACCCTGGATGCCAGAAGATGGAGAAACAGACTCAAGATTCCTGACCCCCGTCTCAGCCCCAGAAACAGATGGCTCACCTCAAACACGGTGCTCAAGTCCCTTGCATACCTTTCTCCCTGTCACTGGCTTTCATCCTCCATTCAGCTTCTAATCACACCTACCGACTGAGGCCCAAGCGCTCCTGCTGACCGCAACATAAAGACTCTGAGGATGGGGCAGTCCCACCAATTAGGTTTGGGGACCAGTGGTTCCTTTGCAAAGGACACTGTGGAGGCAGATGGAGGAGTCCACCAAGCTCCCTAAACTAAGGAGGCCTCTGAGGTGTCAGTAGAACCAGGTATCTAATTTTAGGAGACTCAGAATTGGGACCAGGTATCGCTCCCCAAAGTCACAGGAAATCGATGCATTGAGCAGGATGCAGCTTTTAGATCCCTGTGGAACACACAGCTTACCAAAGATGGAATTCTCATGCGTGCCTTTCTGATAGCAAGGCACCAGCAGCCAAATGACAAATCAAAAAGCTGCTTGGTGAGCAAGCCCACCGCTGTCCTGGCCCCACGATGCAGTCCACTTCCCCTGCCTGCACTTCAGGGGCTCTGGTGGAGCCAGCACAGTCCTAGGCACACAGTGGGCCTGTGCTTATGTGGATGACAACACTGTCAAATACCTGCTTGCCCACTCAGGCAGCAAACCTTCACTTCCTAAATTTGCACGCCAGGCACTGTGTTAGACCCAGTATTAAAAGCATTCACAGCCTTCTAAGGGAACCAGATAAGTGAACAAGATTTCAATTCAGTGCTGTAATAAGTGTGCTAATACAGACGTGCCACGGGAGTGGGGAAGAGTCCATTCCTAGACTCCATGTACCGGTTATGATCTGCCACTCATTCACTCTAAAATGTGAAAGCAGACATGCTCTGTGAGTTAAACAGCCTGGTCATTTCTATCCACTAACAAGAAAACTGAAAGAGAAGTAAAGAAAATAATCTCATTTATAGTAGCACTGAAAACAATAAAATGTTTAGGAATAAATTTAACCAAGGAGGTAAAAGACCTGTACACTAAAAACTATAAGATAATGATGAAAGAAATTAAAGAAGACACAAATAAATGGAAAGATATTCTATGCTCATGGCTTGGAAGAATTAACATTGTCCATTTTACCTAAAGCAATCCACAGAGTCAGTGCAATCCCTATCAAAATTTCAATGGCACACTTCACAGAAATAGAAAAATCAATCCTAAAATTTGTATGCAACCACAAAGGACCTCAAACAACCAAAGCAATCTTGAGAAAAAAGAACAAAACTCAAGGCATCACATTTCCTGGCTTCAAACCAAACTATAAATCCATAATAATTTTAAGAAGTATGGTACTGACATAAAATCAGACACCAAAAGCACATTTGAGAGCCCAGAAATAAACCATCATAAACTAACATTTGATAAGGGAGCCAAGAGCATTCCATGGGGAAAAAGTTGTCTTTCCAATACGTGTGTTGGGAAAACTAGATTTTTGGATGGCCAAAAAGTAATTGTGGTTTGGTTTGGTTTTTTGCATGAATAAACAAAAACTTTATTCAACAATGTATTGCCCATTTTGTTCAATTATCTTTTGCCATCTTTCAGGCAACTTCATGATTCTGCACTCAAAAAAAATTTCTATTTCTTTTGGCAAAAAAACTGTTCAAAGAACAATTTGATATCTTCATCAAACATAAAAGTTTTACCATTCAAGACATTCCCACCTAAAGAAAGGTGGGATTTCAAAGGTATTGTATATTTTGAGCTGCTTCCAGGATCCAAACGATTAATTCAGACGTGTACGATTATCAATTGAATAAATTAAATGATTCCATCAAACAGGAGCATCCAGAATTGGTTGACCACAACAGTTGTCTTCCATTGTGATAACACTAGACCACATACAAGTTTGGTCACTCATCAAAAGTTGTTGGATCTTGGATGGGATTTGTTACCACATCCATCATATTCTCCAGACACTGCATCATCAGACTACCATTTGTTTTGTTCTTTGCAAAATGTCTTGAATGGTGAAACTTTTACCTTTGATGAAGATATCAAAATATTCTTGAAACAATTTTTTGCAGAAAAAGAGAAATTTTTTTGAAAGCAGAATCATGAAGTTGCCTGAAAGATGGAAAAAGATAATTGAGCAAAATAGACAATACGTTATTGAATAAAGTTTTTGTTTTCCATTTTTAAATTGCCTTTCATTTAACTCACAAAAAAATGCAATTAGTTTTTGGCCAATCTAATACATTCAAAAGAATGAAACTGGACCCCTATTTTGCACCACTCACTAAAATTAACTCAAAATAGAAAATTTCAGTTTTCATGAAAGGCAATTTATGGAACAGGAGATTTTGCAAGTCATATTTCAGGTATCCAAAAATATATAAGAAACTCATACAACTCAGAAAACATTTTTTTTATAATAATGGACAGTGGACCTCAATGGACATTTTTCGAAGAAGACATTCAAATAGCCAACAGGTACATGAAAAGATGCTCAAAATCACTAATTATCATGGAAGTGCAAATCAAAACCACAAAGAGTTATCACCCCAAACCCATCAGAATGGCCATCATTGCAAAGATAAGAGATAACAAGTGTTGGTGAGTATGTGGAGAAAAGGGAATCCCCCTGCACTATTGGTGGGACTATCAATGGATGCAGCCACTATGGACAACAGTATAGGAGAGTCTCAAAAAATTAAAAATAGAACTACCATCTGACCCAGCAATCCCACTTAATTAATCCAAAAGAAATGAAATCACTTTCTTAAAGAAATAGCTGCCTTCCCATGTTCATTGCAGCATTATTCACAACCTAGGTGTCTATCAATGAATGAATGGGTAAAGAATTTGTAAGATACATACACACACACGCACACGCACACAGACACACACACACAGAGGAATATTATTCTGCTATATAAAAGAAGGAAATCCTGCCATCTATGACAACATGGAGGATCTTGAGGGCATTGTGCTGAGTGAAATTAGTCAGGCAGAGAAAGACAAATGCTTTTTGGTCTCACCTGTATGTGGAATAAAAAATAATAATAATAATAATAAAAGCCAAGCTCATAGAAACAGAGGAAAAAATGGTGGTTGCCAAGACCTAGAGGGTGAGGGAAATGGGAGATGCTGGTCAAAGGTACAAACTTCCAATTATAGGATGATTACAATCTGGAAATCTAAAGAACAGCATGGTGACTATGGTTAACAATACTGTATATAAACTTGAAAGTTGCTAAGAGAGCAAATCTTAAATGTCCTCATCACATATATTTATAATTATGTGAGATGATGGATATGTTAACTAACCTTATTGTGATCATCTTTTTGCAACATACACATCTATCAAATCACTGTGTTGTACACAAATTTATGCCATGTTATATGTGAATTATAGCGCAATAAAGTTGAGGAAAAAAGTAACTCTTGGGATGTAGTCTCAGCTGCTTATTATTATAAAGCAATATTTCACTTTGCAGAGTGTTCACAGAAAAATTATTTTAGGCAGAAAAGATCTCTGCACTTTAAAAAAGGAATTCTGATCACGAGAGCTTGACTTATTTACAGGCTTTTCAAATACATTCGCCATCCAGGCTGGCTTCACTGTTCATCAAAAGTTGGTAAGGCAGGGAAGTTGGGATGGCTCAGCAGGTTAGCACTTGCTTTGCAGCCCTGGAGACTGAGGATCGAATCCCAGGGCTGGCCCATGCGGATCCATATGCTGAACTGGGGTGTGCCCCCAGTTCAGCTCTTGCCGGGGCCTATCCGGGAGGCTCCCGGCCCAGTTCCTGCCCTACGCAGCCCCGCACCCACCTGTGGAGTGAAACTATATGGAAAACTAATGCTGTCAACTATGGAGACTGCTCTGGGCCCTCCCCCTTCTCTCTGTCTCTGTCTGCCTGTCTCTCTCTGTCAAAAAACAATAAAAATAAATCTTAAAAAAAAATTGGTAAGGCCCCATGTGCGACCCAGCCTCCCAAGGTTGACTAATATTTTCCCCAAGATTTCTGGACCCGTCAGGAGCCTGCCTCCTGCACAACTATATCTGCTGGGCCTTCCTAGGGAGGCCAGCAAGTCTCCAGGGACTCCTGTAACTGACCTTGAGGTCCAAGGTAGAGAACAGCATTGTCATCCGTCTCCAAGTGAAAAGGCCCCCACTCCAAACCCAAGTCCAAGGAGTGAGTGAGGTGGGTGTGTGTGGTCCTCCACTTTGTCCCAGAGGTGCTAAATTAAAACATCCTCTAACCTAGGAAAATCCCACGTTAATATTGACATCAACTTCATCATAGCCGTAGAAGACAGCATGTATGATGTGCAACAGGTCCTTCCACAAATTGAAGAACTCGTTCAGTCTACCTTCTCCCAGAAGTTACCATCTATCCTTTCTTTGTTTTTTAATGTGATTGTGAAATCAACTAGGGGAAATTTCTCAGCTTCCCACTTCTGCTTTTGAAGGCCATAAAAAAGCAAGGGAGAAGCTAGCAGCCAACAGACCTCTGCAAGGACCATAGGCCACTCGGGACTGCTCTTCACCATCAGGTATGGCTTTAACCAATGCCTCCTTCCAACCAGGTCCAAAGGGAGACTTCCTGTCTCCTCTCCCTCCCTCTCTGCCTGAGGGCTGGGCTGTTTACAAATGCCAGATGTACTGTTATGCTATGACTTGTGGAATATTCTGGAGACCAATGCTGCTTATCTAGCGGCTGACACCTGAGAGGTCAGTGTCAAAGGCTCTGCTCCAGATCTCACAAATACACTCCTGGTTTGGGTTTGGTTCAATAAATGTTCTCTGGACCCAAAGGAAGGCTCTTGCACACATTTGCTCATCCATCCAAAGATTGTTTTTTTGCATGCCGGCTGTGTACTGGGTGCTAAGAGGAAGTCACCCATGAAGGTAGCCCTGTGGAGCCTGGCATAACCGTGGTCACTCATGTCATCCTCTTCACACAGCTTTCTGAAGCGGCTATGGCAGCAGTACCTGAACTCACCAGTGAGATGATGGCTTACTACAGGTCAGTGGGGAGACTGAGACCAGTAACGTGAGCAGGACTCCCCTTTCAGGAGTGGGGTGCTACTGGTCTTGGAGGCCAGATCTGGCCCCCAAAATGCCTCCTTCAGTTTGAAGGCTGGTTTTCCACTCACTCCAAGTCCAGCCTTAGGACCCACAGGGGTGTCCTGCAAATGGCAAGCAGGAAGAGAAGGGGCCCCATGGGCACTACAGGGGACACCTCAGTGAAATCTGGTTTCAGCAGGAAAGAAAGCTCCAATTTTAGTTGGGCTAGATGTTAGGTTCCAGGGTCCCACAGAGGCGCCAGGCCCACCCTGTCGCCTGTGCTGTCCCATGCGTGTCAGCACGGGACCTAACGGCTTCCAGCTGCTTTAAGGGGCATGCTGTCTAGTGTCCTGTGAACAGTGAAGACTGTGCAGGGAGGGAAAATAAACTTGTCTGAGAGACATAACTGAGCAGTGTCTCTGTTTCTATCACAGTGGCAATGAGAATGACCTATTCTTTGATGCTGATGGCTCCAAACAGACCAAGGTAAGATCAGCAGCTTAGTGCCTAACCCATGGAGGTGCTAAGCCTCCGCCATGGAAAGGCTCACGGAACAGGGTCTGGGTCACCTTGACTCTTGGTGTTTTGTGATGGAATGACTCTCACCTCTTCCCGTGAGACAGGTGCAGACTACGTTGCATGCTGAGCTGGCCTCCGTGTGGCTCCCCTGCCACCAGTCACTCACTAGGGCTTGGTGACGGTGGCCAAGCTCACAGAGGGTGAGGGGGTGACAGCGGTAGCGTTTGCTGTTTCATGTCAGGAAGAGCACCAAGCCTTCTATGCAGATTTGATTCTCTTTTTAAGAGAGGGGCTCAGGGCTCAGCCCCCACTACGCACTGGAGTGAAGCTCTGAGGCGTAGGGTTCACTGGTCCGCGCCTTTCAAGGAAAGTGGAAGTTTCTGTTTTTGTTTGTTTGTTTTTGCTCTCTGGGGCAGAGCTTAGGACAACAAGAGGTAGATGATGTAACCAAAAAGGTGAATTGGGAGTTGAAAAAAAAAAATCATTGACTTGCTGTTTGATCTTGGACACGCCCGTCACCCCAGGGGCCTCATCTGAAATGTTTTAAAACCAGGGTAATTGGTTTACAAGGCTCTGGGTGGGGCTGCTTCTGGCCCTCCAGCACATGGACACTGCTCTGGGCTGGAACGGGTGTCACACTCAGGGTTCCTTTGTGTGTCCAGGTCTTCGTAACTGTCCCTCAAGCTTTTAAACCATGATCCTACCGCAGGACAACTCTGGTAAGCCTTTGTACAGTTACACAGTTTCTCTGTGTATTTGCAGAACGCTCCTAAAACAGCATTCTAAAAATAAATAAATAAATAAACGTGTAAAAAATAATAAAAAACTTTTTGAATGAGCATAGATATAGATGTATAGAAAATCTGATCATCACTGTCATGAAAAATGAAATACATAGTGTAAGAGCATTAAGGATACAAAAGGTATAAAGTGTAAGAAGGTATACGTCTACCGTTAGGTGGAGCAGGTGTAAAAAAGATAAGCATATGAATGGGATTTATGCTAAAAGAACACCACACGGAGCATCAGAAAGCCTGCATCTAGCTGCCTCATGCCCTGGGGTGTGCCACTTAGCTGTCTTGGGCTTTAGAGACACGAGCGTGTATCATGAGAAACTCATTGCCATGAAAGCCCCTTCCACCGTCTGACATCAAAGCAGGCGTTCTCCGGCCCAACCACCTTAACACGCTCACTTGCTTGGTCTCCACAGCGCTCCTCACAAGACCTGGACCTCAGCGATCTGGATGATGCGGGCATCCAGCTGCAATTCTCCTGCCAGCTTTGCAACATGAGCTTCAAGCAGGTCGTGTCGATTGTGGTGGCCGTGGAGAAGCTGGAAAAGGTGCCCATTGTCTTCTCCCAGGACATCCAGGATGACGACCTGAGGAGCCTCTTCTTCCTCATCTTTGAAGAAGGTACTTAATCAGAGCTGAGGGCGGCCAGGAGGTCTCTGCTCATTTCCTTCTCAGTCTGTAAATCAGCAGTCCACTAAACTCCCCCAACACTGAAATGATTATGAACAAAAAAGGGGTGGCACAGTGGACCTGACGAGCTCAGGGGGTCACGTGGCAGGCCTGGCAGCCTCGCTGACTGAGAGGGACCACCTAGGATGGCCTGGTCACAAATTTCTAATATGGGGAGCAGTCACCGCCCAGACCTGCAGCTTCCTTAGCAAATGTCACTCTGCCTTAAGTGAGCCCTGTGCGTTGTTTTATGCATCTGGGATGATGCACCTTTGAAATGTCACAGTAATGTTTTCCTACCCCTGGAAGGCACAACCGCTGGCACCAGGGCACAAGACCACACAACCCCTCATTGTTATCTTGTTGCCCACGGACCTTGTCTGTGCTCTAAACGTTAAGTGTTAACAATCCTGTACCCACCAAAGTAAGGAAGTCTGTTTCTCCATGTTGCTTCTATCCAATCCTAAACATTTCCCCACTTCCCTCCCTTTCTGCCTCCTTAATCTATCTTACTACCAGTGATTTCATGCACCTTCCTTGCAGCCTCCCCTTTGATTCTCTGCATTAAAAGGAAGTAGAGAACTGTCACTCTCCAGAACATTTTCTCAATCCGATGGGGTCAGACTTCTGGTCATGCCCTCAAAATCTTGGCTCAGATAAATTCTTGCAAAAATTTTAAGTTTAAACATTCTTTCATCAACACTTTTTAAGAGTAGAAGGCCCAGTGATGAGAGAAAAACAGGGATGCCAAGAAGCCAAATTAATCATTTCTTTAGTTGAAACTACTTTTCAAATAAGACCGTGAGACCGAATCATATTTGCAAGTCACTCCATCACCCTCAGAGTGCTTTCTCCTACCTTCTCTCCTGCACGCTTTGTCCCCTGTGGGGCCAGAGTTTTAGGCCTGTCGCTCTGTCACTCTTCCATAGCAAACAACAGAGCTGATGCTTGAGCCCACGGCTTGGAGTGCCAGGTCTGGTGTTCTCACCCCCACCTCCCTCCCCACTGTGCTGCACAAGAACTTGAGCTGTGCGTGGCCTGCCCATCATCAGGTCTCCTGCCTAAACAACACTGTGCTCCACTTTTCAGAAGCTGTCAACTGCTTGGGGGATGACACTTACGAGTGTGACGTGGTCCTGCCGTCAAAACACTGCAGACTCCGAGACATCAACCAGAAATGCCTGGTGCTGTCTGAGCCACACGAGCTGCAGGCTCTTCACCTCAACCAACAGGACATGAGCCGGCAAGGTACCTGGAGAAGCTTCAGGCCTCTCTTGGCTTCCTGGCAGCTTGCCATTCTCCACATTGTCAACAAACTAGAGCATTGGGGCAAATCATCTACGCCAGTGGGGAAAACCTAGACTAACGGCTATATGAACATTTTGTATGGGTCCCAGCCATGACACCAGGTGGGATCCCTTAGCTCATTCATATCCCAGCAGCAGGTGTGACTCTGAGAAATTAGAGACACAAGCACACCGAGGACCCTTGTCCAGCCAGGTCATTCAAAGATGTGCCATGTCAGTGCTCCATTAGGAAGCAGTCATTTGATGGACGTGAGCTAACTGCCTGCGGGGTGTTACTTTTCCTGTGGTTGGGGTTGAACATAGAATGGTGAAGAGATAACATGTCCACCCTCCATCCCAGCCCTGCCCCGGTGCCCCTAACATCCTTCCCGCTGGACACCAGATGGTTCCTTGTAGGGAAATCTCACTGACAAGCGGGAACTTTTATCTCTAGTGTAGCAGGCAAGTCTCCCAAGTCTGGGGAGCCCGTCAGTTATGGGATCTGCCTGGCACCCTGCCTCTGAACCCTGTGTGCAGGGGTGCGGCCCCGGGAGCCACGGAAAGGGGCAGCCTGCTCTCTCCCAGGACTGACCGTGGACAGAGGCAACACGGCGGGCAGCGTCCAGCTCTTAGCCAGGCCAGGCCAATCCTGTTTCTTTAGAACTAGGTTGTGAGCATGGCCTTGGGGCCTCCACATGAGACAGCTATGACTAAGGAAAATTAAAAGGAGTGTCTGTCTTCGGAACCAATTTTTTCAGCTAAGCCTCTCCTCACCCAACTTCTTCCCACTTGCCGCTCTGCATTCCTGAAATAGATTTGTGTCTGATTTTTTTGTGGGGGTGAGAGGGCAGCTTTACCTCTTGCCTTGCCTTTCACGTTGATCAAATTGTTCTGCTCATGGGGCTAGGCATGTCATTGGCCAGTGACAAAATGGCTTCCTTTCCTCCTTCAGTTTTTAAAAGTTAGACCCCCTACTTCTTCACCATCCCTGTGGTGAGGCTCTGTGAAGCCCCCACACCTTCTTTGGGAAAAATCTGAATCAACCAGCTGACCCTGCTAGTGTGTGTGAGAAGCCGTAGGTGGGTTCCCACAGAGGGTGCTAAATTGTATAAATCCTAGGCTTGGCGTTCAGGGGTGGGGGTGGGGTGGGGGTGGGGTGGGGGTGGGGCCCATCCTGCCCTGCCCTGCCCTGCCCTACTCTCTGTCTCTGACCACACGGCTCCTTCCCTTGCTCCAGTGGTGTTCTGCATGAGCTTCGTGCCAGAAGACGATAACAATAACAAGATACCCGTGGCCTTGGGCATCAAGGAAAAGAACTTGTACCTGTCTTGTGTGATGAAGGACAACAAACCCGTCCTGCAGCTGGAGGTGAGTGAGCCTCCTCCTCAGGACCCCTGAAGTTCCCCTAGCCACCACTGACTTCCTAAACAACCACCCTCTCTCCTCAGAAAGCCTGGCAATTTTGCAGACATGTAAATAAATTTAATGTAATTGCTAAATGCATGCAACTTTCACTCCCACCCCAGAAAATTAAGTCGTTTTGTTAATGCCATACCCCTGGCCAGCTCAGCCCTTCCTACCCACTGCCAGTGCTACCACCCAACCGATTACACAGTGTTAGGATTGTTCCATTTGATCGATGACACTTTGGAACATTAATCAATTCAAGAGACCTGTCACTTGTCATCTTCACTCCACTCTCAAAATCACCTTCCCTCCTGCCCCTAGCACCCAGCCAAAGGTTCATTTCCAAATTGAAGTCAGAGTCATTAAAAAAATAAATAAATATAAATTTAAAAAGAACAGCAGAAGTCCATAGGAATGACTTCTGGAAGCTTAAACCTTCTTTTCACTTTTGAAGATTTTTTTTTAATTGTTTTTGACAGACAGAGAGAGAGAGAGAGAGAGGAGAGAGAGACAGAGACAGAGACAGAGACAGAGAGAAGGGGGAGGCCCCAGAACAGTCTCCACAGTTGCACATCATTGGTTTTTCCACATGGTTTCATTCCACAGGTGGGAGCAGAGCTGCACAGGGCAGGAACTGGGCCAGGGTCTCAACCCAGTGAGAACTGAACTGGGAGCACTTCCCAGTTCAGCATATGGGTCCACATGGGCCGGGGCCAGGATTCGGTCCTCGGTCCCCAGGGCTGCAAAGTACGCGCTTAACCCACTGAGCCATCCCGGCTTTCCCTTCTTTTCACTTTTGAAAAATGCTCACCTACCATCTAACACTCAGTTTCAGAAAAGGATAAGGGCTCCTTCAGTCACCACCCAGAAAGTTGGAGTCACAAAGATAACTAGGGCGCCTGGCTCCTGGTCCTGAGCCCCGCTCTTTGGTTTCCTCTTGAGCTGGCCCAGAGAACGTCTTTCCCAGAGTGTCTTTGTCCCTCCCTCATGGCCATTCTCATTTCTATTTTGCTGCAGACAGTAGACTCCGAATCTCAGCTGAGGACAATGAAAAAGAGGTTTATCTTCAACAGGATGGATTCCGGGGGCAAGGTGGGATTTGAGTCAGCCCTGTACCCCAACTGGTACATCAGCACCTCACAAGCAGAACAGATGCCCGTCTTCCTGGGGAGCACCAGAGGTGGTCAGGATATAACGGACTTCACCATGGAATTGCTCTCTCCCTGAAGAGTCCTGCACCGGGTCTCTTTAGTGAGGCCTGTAGCCCCAGGGGCTGCAGAAGAAAACAGAAGGGTGTGGACATGGTGCCAGTCACTGTTGCTAGTCAATGCTCAGCCGCCTTCCCTCCACTGAGGCCCAGGAGGCCACCAGCCGGGAGGAGCGGCCAGTCCTCAGACCCCTGCCCCAAGCCAGGTGCCCCTTGCCCGCTTGCTCATGCAAAGCCAGCCTGGCAGGAAGCCCTGCACATTCGGTTCAAACAAACCCTCTGTCCTCTGCACCTCGCCCCTGATGACAAGCACTCAGCTATCTATTTATTCATTTATTGGTGGGTTTATCTATTTAATGTGGTTCAAGAGGCAAGAAGCAGCAGTGCCTGTGAAAGAAAGCCCGTGTCTAGTAGCTAAGGACCAGGTTAATTTGAACGAGCGTGCAGGCTTTCGGTGAAGTCCTTTCACCAGGCTGAAAAGAAATAAGCTCAGATTATTTTAATAGGAAGATTTGTGAACGAGGAAATACGATCATACTGCTTCAATGATTCTGAAATAAACCTCACTGCAAAAGAAAACTATCTCTGTGTGGTGTGGTGACTGGCTTTCCTTGGGGGTGACACAGAAGAAGGAAGGTCAGCGGGCCTGGGGCCTGGCTGGGGAGCTGGCAGCCTGCTCTGAGGGACCCCCGGCCAGCACAGCCACCTCCCACCTCCACTTCCTCTCTGTTTCTCGGTGTCTGGGTTCATCCGAAAGCAGGACCAGCTGAAGCACTGTAGGGGCTTAGGGCTGTGAAAATGTCTG
Source organism: Craseonycteris thonglongyai (assembly GCA_004027555.1). Classification (NCBI taxonomy): domain Eukaryota; kingdom Metazoa; phylum Chordata; class Mammalia; order Chiroptera; family Craseonycteridae; genus Craseonycteris; species Craseonycteris thonglongyai. The sequence continues at coordinate 34,278 of PVKE010012065.1, forward strand.
CTGATGGTTTCGTTCAGCAGACATTCACTTAGCAAATGCTATGTACTAGACAGACGAGGGCTGGGATCAGAGAAGCACGAAAGGCAATCTCCTAGGGAGACAAAACAGGCAGAGATATATTCGCAAAAGGAAGGCTATACAACAAGCGGTCACATACACTTATAAAAGGAGCGACCGGGAGAAGTGACAGATCTGCTGTGAAGGACAGAGGGCCGTGGAGCATGACTTACGAGTCAGGCCTAAAAGGATGAGCAGCAGCCCTCCTCCCCCACCCCACCCCACCCCCACCCCCACCCCATGCAGAAAAGAACGAAAAAGTCACTTCAAGTGGAGGGACCAGTGTGAGCCAAACCTGCTGGTGTGGTAATGAATGCCAACCGTGAGCCTTCAGGAACGCAGAAGTCACCAGAAGAAAAGTCAAAACCCAAAAACAATGCAGGGGGAAATTGTTGTGTCTCACAGCTCACACAAAGGGAGAATTTACTTAATTTGTAAAGAGTTCCCTCAAAACATTAGGATGAAAACAAGAACAAAAATTTCACAAAACAATAGGCAAAAATCCAATGAAAATAAATTAGCAGGCTGTCCCCCCACAAGGAATCACTATTAAATCTTGGACAGAGTAAAAGAATACTTAACATTATTTATAAGAAAGGTGAAATAACAGCCACTTTGAGATACCAAAGTTCTCCTATCAGATTACAGATACCAAATTTAATAGCACACCCTGTGGGCAAGACCTCCACACGAACATTAAAGGTGGTACAACTCTTATAGAGGAAAATTCAATAACTATGAAAATGACAAATGTATAACCCCTTTAGCTCAAAATGTCACTTCTGGGGCTTTATCCTACAGATAGACAGACACACACCCTCATGAAGTGACACATGATCAAAATTATTCATTGCACATCACTTACAGCAAAAGATTATAAATAACCCAATGTCTATCAACAGGAGACTGGCCAAGTCAATTATGGGGCATTTCTACAACAGAATGCCCTGCAGCTGTGGAAAAGAATGAGAAAGGATGCTGCAAGAATGCAGAATCCTCCCCAAGAAGTGCCAGCCACTAGCAAGAGGCAGATGGTGTTTATGGTGTGTGAACTTTCATGTAACCAAGGGAAGGGGCGAAAAAGAAGACAACACCTTCCAATGTGCTTGTATTGGAATTGGAAAATTCTGGAAGATACATAAGAGATTTAAAAAGTAGCTGTGAGGAGCTGGGGAATAAGAAACGTGGGGACAAGGGTGGGAGCAAGACATTTCTCCAGATACTTTTTGTATAATTTTATTTTTCAATCCTGTGACTAAATTACCTACTCAGAAATAAAATAAATTTTTAAAGCCTTTTATCAAAGAAAAGGGCAAAAAAGGAAGGAAGGAAGGAGAAGGGAAGAGAGGAAAAAAGAAAGGAGAAAGAGAGAGAGAGAGAGAAGGAAGGAAGGAAGGAAGGAAGAAAGAAAAAGGATAGAGGATGCGGGGATAGCTCAGCCGCTGAGCACTTGCCTCACAGTCACGAGGTCCAGGGTTCGATTCCTGAACTGTGCAAACCCCTGTGCTAGACAGCCGTGCCTGAGTGGCTCAGCGATGAAGGTCATGCAGGAGGCCCCCCCAATTCAGTTCCCACCCCACACAGCCCCACATCCACCCGTGTGGAATGAAAGCATGTCACAACTAATGCTGTGCAACTATGGAGACTGCTCTGGGCCCTCCCGCTTCTCTCTGTCTCTCTCACCTTCTCTCAAACACTAAAATAAATCTTTAAAAAGATAAGAGGTATATGAATCATTTGGGGAGAGCAGCCATTGAGCGTGCCAGTCGGCCGCAGTCACTCCCTCTGCCTCCTTCTTCACAGCTCTTCCAGCCCAGAGCGCGGGGTGTGGACGGAGGCCCCCCCAGACCAGCACTGGCTGCGGGGGAAGTGCGCGCCAAGGAGGGACGGCTGTTGGGAGCAGGCTCTCAGGCGGCACCCACGCTACAATACAGACTCACATTGGGGTTGGGGGGGGCAGGCAGCTGGCCTGAGGAAGACAACAGAAATGCACCTGGCTCCCCAGCACTGGTACTGCCCCCAGTCCCTGGTTGAGTGATACAATTGCACCCACCTCTCTTGGGTCCAAAGGCAGGACATGCCAGAGAGAGGGACACACCGTGAAGGCAGCTCTCCTTGTAAGGAAGCCAGACTGCCAGTCACCTCTGTGGGGTACTGAGACAGCCATGCTGGAGAGGAAGGCGATGCGTCTCATTTGCTTTTAACACGCCCTGCGCCTCTACAGCTCCACTATCTGCCATCTTCCCTAAACGAACAAGTTCAAGGATGTCTCCTTTAGAACTGTTCAGAAGAAGTCTATCAAAATAAACTGGAAAGGACCTAATGGTCCTTTGGTAAGAAAAGCTGAAAGAAACCATGACAAGTTAAAAAGAAAAAGGGTAGTGTTGAAATGGAAAGAGAGTGGGTGAATAAACCACTGAGAGACAGTCAAGCTGCAGAGAGTACATGGAATGACAGATTTACACAAAGGGCAAGGCAGGTGTCTAAGCACAGCCCTGTGCCTCTAAGAGAAGCAAGGCGGCCGCCCCAGGAAGCCGATCAGCTGGAAGCAGTGGGCTCATCCAGAGGGGTCTCAGCTTTATCTCCTGTGTTTGAACGCTTTGCAAGAGCACGCCCATGAATTACTTACACACTTTTTTAATCCACCACAGTAAAATGATCAAAAGGCCTGGGCTCCAATTCCTAGATCTGAACCCAAGACTAAAATGGACCCTCCCAGGGCTATTCCATTCCTGGCTTGGGGACAAGTTCACTACTCCCTCATAACGGCTTCCCCTGTCTCGACACTAGATGTCTTTATCCCAAAAGAGAGAAATGGCCTGCTTCTACATGGAAAGGGCCAGATGATTTGAGTGGGAGAGACAGAACCCTTCCCCGACTCTAAGACCACAAACTATCACCGGAAGTAGGACATCTTTCCAATGGCTGGAGAAGTCAATTGTCTTCCGCACGCCATCACCACCACTCCTAGCAGCTTTCAAGGAAATCCATGTACTTGGAGGGTAGGAGTAAGGGCTCGTGGATATGACCTGATGGCTCAGATTCTTTGACAGGCAGTCCAAGAGGTAGGGTGTGGCTCCTCCTACAGGCTTGGACAGGAGTCTGGTGAGAGGAAGGTGAATGATGTAATGCGTGTGGGAGCACAGTTGATCTGAACACAGGTTGAGAGAGGGTGGCAGCTACAATGTCCTGGTGGAAGGGTCAGTCAGGCATCCTCTGTGCAGATTTCCCCCACCCCACCCCATCCTCATCCCCCAGCACAGCCTTACTAAACCGCTCGTGACATCTGGTCCAAGGGGAAGTGGGTGAGGATGACCTAGGGAACCAGTTGCCCCACCCAGTTCCTACCACATCACACCCACATCCTGGCTCTTAGTTTGGCAGGGTGGGATATGTTCTCCCTGGGAAGTCCACAAGTTCTGCTGCTCTTATTTGCATAAGCATGATGTTTGCTTGCACAATCGGGAGAGTTCAGATTCCTCTCTCACCTCAGCACGTGGACCAGGAACGGAAGGGCTGGGAGGGCAAGGCGTGTGCCTGGGGCCTCCCTGTCTCTGAGAATGTCTCACCTGCAAATGGGTGGCTGCAGGTGAGGGGTCCAGGGGGGCTGTGCCTGGGCAGGTGGAGCCCTCTGGGGACCAAGGAGGCTACTCCCTTCCAGGTCCTGAGCTTTCTCCCACTTGCCTTTTTCTCTCTAGCCCCTTACCTCCACCCACTGCACCTCAATTTCACAGCCTGCAGAGACAAAAGAAGGTATAAAATCCCTCACCCACCAGAGGTCAGAAAGTGTGGGCTCAAAAGACCACGAATTGCCAAAGCTATCCTAAGAAAGAAGGACAAAGCTGGGGGCATCTCACTGCCTGACTTTTATCTGTACTACAAAGCCTCAGTAATCAAAACAGCTTGGTACTGGCAGAAAAACAGACCCACAGACCAATGGAACAGAATTGAAAACCCAGAAATAAACCCACAAATATATGGACAGATTATTTTTGATAAAGGAGCGAAAAATATACAGTGGGGAAAAGAAAACCTCTTCAGTAAATGGTGTTGGGAAAATTGGAAAGCCACATGCAAAAGGCTGAAAATGAACTGCGATCTCTCACCATATACCAAAATTAACTCAAAATGGATTAAAGACCTCCAAATAAGAAAGTAAACAATAAACTGCATAGAAGAAAACATTGGCACTAAACTTATAGACCTGGGATTCAGGGAGGACTTTATGAATCTGACCTCATTGGCAAGGGAAGTCAAAGCACAAATAAACAAATGGGACCTTATCAAGCTAAAAAGCTTCTGTGCTGCAAAGGAAACCATCAACAAAGCAAAGAGGCAACCAACCAGCTGGGAGAAAATATTTGCAAACAATGCCTCTGATAAGGGGCTAATATCAAAAATATACAAAGAGCTTATACAACTCAACAAGAAAAAAACAAGCAATCCAGTTAAAAAATGGGCAGATGACCTTAACAGACACTTCTCTTGTGAAGACATACATATGGCCAACAGATAAATGAAAAAATGCTCCACTTCACTAGCAATTAGGGAGATGCAAATAAAAACCACAATGAGATACCATCTTACACCTGTTAGAATGGCTATCATCAACAAGACAAGGGATAACAAGTGCTGGAGAGGCTGTGGACAAAAAGGAACCCTCATACACTGCTGGTGGGAATGTAAACTGGTACA
>PVKE010012066.1:0-12620 GCA_004027555.1 Craseonycteris thonglongyai
CACAAATATCTACCCTAATTAAAGTAACTGCTGGAGGAAAACATTTTTCAGCTACCAATTCAATTACAACCAGGCTATAGGTGCACATCTTGTTTGTAAACTTGAAACAGTCTTACGTATGAACACTGCTGCTGGTGGTGATGGGAGACAACTTGGGCTACAATGACGCTGGAGTGTGCGCCTTAGTAAAATCTCCCTTGTCGCCTCCGGCTGGCTGAGACCCTCTCTGCAGGACTGACATTTTCCCATGGTCACTGCTTCCTTCTCATCTGCTTTTGTTTCCCTCTCTCACACCTACTCTAATCTGCTGCTCAGTTTTCTATTGTTAGACCGAGCTGTCTCATTGACAGTCTTTTGGCCCATTTTCAGTGCTTCTAAGCCTTTTCTTTTCTTTTTCTCTTTTGCTCTAAAGCTTATAGCAAAGCTAGGGAATTCCTCTTGGCCAAGTAAGATTTAGCTCATTCAGCAAAGTCTTTTTCCTCTTGACAAAGCTGCCAAGGTGGCTGCTGTCCCATTGGCAGCAGCTCCAGGTATTGGTCAAACCCAGCACTTGGAATACTCAGGAGTGTAGTCTTGGGGTCCTCACTCAAAGAGGCACCCCTGTGTGTGCAGCCGCAGAGCAGTCAGTACCCCCCACGCTCTTCACACCTGCTTAAATGTCACCCCCTTCCGATGGTCGTCCCACCTTCCCTTTAGAAGGCTAATTCGTTTGTTTGCTCATTCAGCGTTTACTCACTCCATAGAGTGGGCCCTGAGTTAGGCGCCTATGAAAGGTTTCTTTCATATTTAGTGACTAGTAACATTCCTCCAGTTGTCTGTCATTTGCTTACCAGAATATACACAGGCAGATGTGTTCCAATCATCCAGACCTTTTAATGACCAGCATGTGTCCCACTTTATTGAAGATGCTCTAGCTAAGTAGGATACTACAGTGTATCATAGGACCAGCCAATCTTTGAAAAGGTTCCAGGCCAGTGGGGGAGGGTGGGCAGCTGAGGTCCAGCTATGTCTTCCTTGTTGGTTACAACCTCTCAGAGTGCCTAAGGTAGTGCTGGACACATAGTGTCACTCCTTGTAAGCAGTTAATAAATAAATAGATTCATGACACTAGGATATGGGGCACTGAGGCGATTTTAGAGAAGAAGTGGGCTTTGAATTAGGCCTGAAAGGATGAACATTTGGCATGACCAACAGAAATGAAAGGATCATCCATGACTAAGAAACAACATTAAGTACATCTTGAGAACAGAAATAAAACACTCACCCATCTGGGACTAAGAAAATGGTTAGGAAAAGAAAAAACATATAATTTATCCGGTGGGTCTGTGGAGGATCTAGAATCGATCAATTTAAAATAAGCTGCATTTGATCTGACAGCAGGAAGCTAGTAAAAGGTTGCATGCAAGTGAGTGATGTGTGTGTCAGTGTTATAGTAGTTTAATCACTCCTTTTCCTATTTAGATGGTTTATTTTTTTAAATCCTGAGTATTTGTTGAGTGTTTGCTTTTTCCCCATTTTCTCATAGAAAAGTTCTAACTTTTTAAATCAAAAAAATGTGAATTCTCTTTTGCCCTCAATATTGGATGTGAGTGGCTATTTTATCTATAGCTGAGTGATATCTGTAGGGAGAGCTGTGTAGCTTCATAGTTTTAAAAACATAATCTGTTATTTAGCAAAGTCATAGTCACATAAAACCCAAAGCAACTGAAAAAAATCAAACGTTTGGAACATTTCCTATGGAACTCTGCTATAGTGATTATATAATTATAATTGATATTCATGTAACCACTGGGATATTGCACCATTTTTCTGATAAAACTTTTGATAAGGTCACCAGTGAAAGACTAAATTATGTTCAGTGAAGTTTTAGTTGTAAGTACATTTCATTATTTCCAAAGTCTTTGAAGTGTTTGGAAAATATCAGAATGTTCTAACCAGACCATCCCATTCTTAAGGAAAATATTGTAAATTACACAGGCAAAAAGTGTGATAAGGGGAAGCCAGGATGGCTCAGTGGGTTGAGCGCTTGCCTTGCAGCCCTGGGGTCCAGGGATTAAGTCCTGGCTCCAGCCTGTTTGGACCCATATGCTGAACTGGAGTGAGCTTCCCATGTGGGAGGCCCCGGTTCACAGGGACATGCTTCCTATGTGGGAGGCCCCCAGTTCGGTTCCCGCACTGCCTGTCTATCCGTGTGGAATGAAACTATGTGGAAACTAATGATGCGTGGTTGAGGGGACTGCTCTGGGCCCTCCCCTTTCTCTCTGTCTCTCTCTCTCTCAGTCTCTCTCTGTCAAATGATAAAATAAATCTTTTTTTTTTAAGTGAGATAATACCTATGTATAAAGAGTAATAGTAAGTAGAGGGAATGCTGGCATAGCTCAGTGGTTGAGCACTTGCCTTGCAGTCGTGAGATCCAGGGTTTGAATTTCAGCCCCAGCCCATGCAAACCTGTATGCTGAACTGCGGCACAGCTGGTAACACATGGAATGGCTAGAGGCAAAGGTTCTCACCTCCCACATAGGAGGCCCCTGGTTCGGTTCCCACCTTGTGTAGCTCCACATCCCCATGTGTGGAATGAAACCATGTTACAAATAAGGATGTACAACTATGGAGACTGTTCTGGGCCCTCCCCCTTCCCTCTCTCTCTTTTTCCTTCTCATGCGTGCACGCGAGCATACTTTCTCTTTCTTTCTCACCTTTTCTCAAACAACAAAGTAAATCTTAAAAAAATAGGAAATAGAATCCTGAGTACCTAACAAAAACGCTATTTGTTGATCATTCCAGTGAAATGTAAGTTCACATACTGATAACCAAAGATAACTTCACCAGAATTGCATGGAGGTTAATACTTTCCCTGGAGTCCAACACCTCACAAGAGTTGAATCTGTGATACATATATAATCACTAGTCACATAAAGATGGTAAACCAGCTGAGGACAGTCAGTTGTGTCACTTCCGATAGAGGGGAAAAGCGTGCTTTACTCTTCTAGAACACCACTCAGCATTGCTGCTGGCAGTGGTGTGTGTTTGAAAATGGATTTCTATTTCCTGAGGCCATTGTCCATCTTGATGCCCCTGCTTCCTGGCCATTCAGGAGTGAGTGGCCTTGGAACCCTTGTGAGCTCTGAGCTCTTCAAAAAGGACAACTTCTGGGGACAGTTAAAGCAAACCATTCACTCTCTTGGGGGTTTTCTTTACAGAGAGCTTGAACAAAATTTTAAAAGGAAGTTATTGTTACCATGAGATTATTCTTCTGGTATATCCAGAAGATGTTTTCACAAAATAGAAGCTATGAGTATTTAAGAAAGCTGCAACCTCTGGTCCAAATTCCACTTTGTAAAGGTACCTAGCATTAAAATCTGCTATGCTCACCTCCAAAAATGTTTTTCAACTTCCAACCTTAAAAACCCAATCTATTGCTCTTTGGCAAATAACTCTCTTCCTTCCCTAGCCCTCAAAACAGCCCTGGGGTTAATGCCATGACTGACCAAGAGACCATAAACTGTTCCATCAGCATCCTGGACAAGAGGATTACTTTGTTAAACTCACAAAGTGTCTTGCAAAAAGCATTAAAAAAACGGAGTTATGCTGCAGGTTGACAAAGAGGTGCTGATTTTGAGATAATGTGAAAAGGAAAATCATGTCTAGATAAAAGATACCTGGAATTTTTATTGTAGTAAAATATATACAACATAAAATTAACAATTTTATCCATTTTAAGTGTACAGTTAATTCAGTGGCATTAAATACACTCACATTCTTGTACAACCATCCCTCCCATACATCTCCAGAACTTCTTCAATTTCCCAACATGAAATCCTATACCCATTAAATACTAACTCCCCATTTCCCCCTCTCCTCTCCGGCCCTGGTGCCTACCATTCCACTTTCTTTAAACAGGGACATTTTAAGAAAGTTTAAAGTAAACCTATATTGGGGAAGCTGGGATGGCTCAGTGGGTTAAGCGCTCACTTTGCAGCGCTGGGGACTGAGGATCGAATCCCCACCCCGGTCCTTGCGGACCCATAGGCTGAACTGTGGAGTTCCCCCAGTTCAGTTCTCTCTCTCTATCTCAATCTGTGTCAACACCAATAAAAATAAAATTAAAAATCAGAAAAATAAATAAATAACATTAAAGTAAACCTATAATTCCTCTTTTCCTTGCATAAGTTCTTCAATTAGTAAAGTTCCTGTTAAAGGTTTCCAAATAATTGAAGTTTCTTAGGTTTACAGAAGTGGACAAAGTTTATGCAAAGTTCCATGATCCAGAGATTTGAGAAATAAAGCAAAGATGCTAGGTTGAAGCATATATCCCAAACCACTTACTTAAATCATATTTAGTACAATTTTTCATAAGTACTCAGCTCACCACCTTGCTTGTCAAAAAGAAAGCCATTGAAATTGAGAGTCTCTGGTCCCAGTAATATACTCAAATAATCTTATATTAATCTTTTATTAATGCTCATTTTAAGTAACTTAAGGTTAGTGTCAATAAAGTTATGATAGAACATTTGAAAAACACAGAAGTATATAAAGAATAAATAAATACCAGTTAATAGTTACTGCCTAGGGAGGCTGGGACAGCTCAGCAGGTTGAACGCTTGCCTTGCAGCCTCAAGGTCTGGGCATCGAATCCCCACCCAAGCCTGTGCAAACCCATATGCTGAACTGAGGCACAACTGGTAACCTCCAGGATGGCAGCGAAGGTTCTCGCCTCCCAGTTCGGGTTCCACCCCATGGGCCTCACATCCACCACCAATGTATTATTTATTTATTTATTTATTTTTGTTTTTGACAGAGAGAGAGAGAGAGAGAGAGAGAGAGATACAGAGACAGAAAGAGAGCTGAACTGGGGAAACTCCCCAGTTCAGCATATGGGTCCGCATGGGCCGGGGCCGGGATTCAATTCTCGGTGCCCGGGGTTGCAAAGTGAGCGCTTAACCCATGGAGCCATCCCGGCTTCCCCATCACCACCAATGTAGAATGAAACCATGTCACCTCTCTCTCTCTCTCTCTCTCTCTCTCTCTCTCCTCTCAAGACAATAAAATAAATCTTTAAAAAAATTATTGCCTAAAGTAACTAATATTAATATTTAAAAATTAAATATTACATTACTCCAACACTGTATTTCCTCCAGAAAAACATATACTTTCCTCAACAGAAGAGCAGAACTCTGAAGCAAACCTGAGGATTTTAACCTCAGATAATTGTTTCTTTAAAATAGGAATTATTGGTTTCTAACTAAATCAAATTGCCAATTAAAAGTTGAGAATCAACCAAATGTTTAGAGATTGAGGATTAATAGGTTTTTTAGAAAACAGATTGTTGGGGAAGCCAGGATGATTCAGCAGGTCAAGTGCTCACTTTGTAGCCCTGGGGACTGAGGATTGAATCCCAGCCCCAGCCCGTGTGGACCCATATGCTGAACTGGGGTGTGCTTCCCATGTGGGAGGCCCCCAGCTCAGTTCCTGACCCCTAGTTGGGCCTCTGGCTTGAGGGGGCGTGCCTCCCATGTAGGAGGCCCCCAATATAGTTCCTGCCCTGTGCGCCCCCCCGCCCACCTGTGTGGAATGAAACCATGTCGAAAACTGATGACATGCAACTATGGAGACTGCTCTGGGCCCTTCCCCTTCTCTCTGTCTCTGTCAAAAACAATAAAATTAATCTTAAAAAATATATATTGTTGTTTCATATGTGTAATGTAGGTTTATATTATCAGCTAGCAAAACTTGGTTAACTATATCATAGAGATCAGAGAAGATCATGGATCAAACAAAAATACCTTTGGGAGGGGGGGAATACTTTTTAAACAGAATTCAAAACTTAATCCTACCTTTAGGAATATTCTCCTAGATAAAGAAGATAATCTGTAAGGAACAGAGTCTATAAAGTAAAAATAAAGACACACTTTCAGAAGGGAAAATAAATCATTAAATAGGGCAGCAGTTACTTTCCCAAGCAGCCTAGAGCTCACTGAGAGTTTAGAGGACTCGCTGTACTTACTGATCCTCCCCACTGACCATAGATGCTTAACTTTATTTGATTCAGACATTAGTGATATTTATATTCCATTAATTGTTTAAATACAAACTGTATTTTAGTTTGCTTCAAATCTATGTTATGATGGCCCTTCATGGATACAGTGATACCTTGGTACTCGTCATTAATTGGTTCTGACAGGAATGACAAATACCAAAAACAAGTACCAAACAAATTTTTCTCATAAGGAAAATGCAGTGATATCTTGGTACTTGTCATTAATTGGTTCTGGAAGGAGCAACGAGTATTAAAAAAATGACAAGTACTGGCACAAAATTCAAGTCAAAATGCATTGAGTACCAAATTTGAAGAGTTTCAAAGCAGTTGCGTACCAAGGAATGACTGCATTTATCTTTCTAGAGTTTCTAATCATCTTTCTCTTCTGTAATTGACCTGGAAAAACTTAAATTTTCAGTTGCTGTGTGGCATGTCATAGTTTCCTTCTCGATGCTTAAGTATCCAGTTGCCATGATAACATTTTGCTTGTTGAAGATGTTTTTCACCAAGCACTCTGTCGTGCTATTCTAATTCGGACTAAATATAGGCTGTTCCCCTAGGATTTCTTTCTATCACAGCTGGATTATTTCCATTGTTTCCAGGTTCAACTATTTCTTAGATTCATTTTCCATTTGGATAGAGTATATTTTTTAGTTATAGTTTTTTTTTTCTTCTTCAAAATGTGAAGAGAAGGGTTAAGTCCTTGTAAATCTTAATTTTGCATTCATAAATGAAAAATAGATTCAAAGTAACTTCACATCAAAATTTTACATGCTTTGTTCCATTGTCTGTCTTCTAAGAACCTGGAAAGCAGATGCAAACCTGCTACCATTTTGATTTTGATTCTTTTATAGGCAGCTTTTTCACTCCTCTCTGTGAGCTTTCAACATTTTCCCTTTGTACTTGGAATCATAAATTCCAGCAGGAATGTAGTTTTTTATGATTCTTCTTCAGGCTTTTTAATCAGAAGACTCAAGGTTTATTCAGCTCAAGAAAATGTCCTATTATTTCTTTGAAGTCTTCATCTTTTCTATCTTCTTTATTTTTTCTTCCAGTAACTCTTATTATTGAAAGGATATTATGTCTTTTAGCTCTACGGGATATTAAATCTCTTGGATCACTCCCCCATATTCTTAACTTTTCTTTCATATTCTCTCTCTCTTCTCTTTTATATACATTCAGAGAATTTCCTCAAATTTATATTCTGGATCTCAAATTTATTTTCATATCATTTCATTTCAATGATTAATTCTTTCTACTGAAGACCTTTTTAAAACTTTTTCTGAATTTTATAAAGTCTTTTTGTTTGTTTCCTTATAGCTCCTTTTTCATAAGAGCATACTATTGTGTTGGGATGCAATATTTTCTCAAATCTCCTTAAAAACAATAATAGGGGGGGTCAGGATGGCTCAGTGGGTTAAGCTCTCGCTTTGCAGCCCTGGGGACCAAGGATCGAATCCTGGCCCCGGCCTGTGTGGACCCATATGCTGAACTGGGCTCTGCTTCCCATGCGGGAGGCCCCCAGTTCAGTTCTCACTCCCAGGTTCAGCCCCTGGCTCAAGGGAGCATGCCCCACCTGCGGGAAACCCCCAGCCCAGTTTCTGCCCTGCACAACCCCCGCCCACCTGTGTAGAACAAAACCATGTAGGAAAAAAAAAAATCGATGACATACAACTATGGAGTCTACTCTGGGCCCTCCCCCTTATCTCTGTCTCTGTCTGTCAAAAACAATAAAATAAGTCTTTAAAAGAAAACAATAATAGTGCTTTTAAAACAAGTTATCTTCTAGGTCTTATTTCAACTGTTTACTTTGGCAATTGTTCTGTTGTTCTTCTAGACCTTTCTCTTTTATGTTCTTGGTTTTCTTTAAACAACTGGAAACTCTGACTGTCCCAATCACATTTATAATGAAGGGCTGGGTTAACTATTTAATAGTAGAGGTAATTGGAGAGATATCATTGCCTCCATATATGGGAATGTTTTTCTACCATGCTTCTCATGAATGTCGGGGTGGGCAGTGACGATCATGAGAGGCACGTGTGAGAGTAAGGGGGATACAGTCAAGCTTTGGACTGCCCAAACTGCCAAAGAAACCTTTATTTGGGGGTGGGGAGGGCGGGGGTGTGTGAGAGCTACATTTGTGACTGTCCTTCTGTGCAGAGCGTGGAGTGGATGGGAAGAGATAGAAGCAAAGCATTTTGCAGGGCCCTTGTATTCATTACCCTGACTGCTCCTTCTCCCTGTGACTTCAGACCTGATTTCTTTAGGATTTTATTGGAAAGAATGGTTCCCACCTCTTTATCAGCTCTTTCTTCAATCTGTCTTACACAGTGGTTTTTATTGGCTCAATCCATCTGTATCCTGTTTGCTATTTTCCAGAAATACCTTAAAATTTCTGTCTACCAATGGTGAGCTTTTCTGATTTCCATCTCGATTATAGATTATTATATTCACACACATCTTCTGCCACGTAGGTGGAATTTTTGGAGGTAGGATACGTAAGCTTGCATGCCTAGCCTGCCAGCTTAAGGTCAGATTGTACTAACATTCAGTATGGTGGTTCCAACGTGTTAGTGTATGATTGGCATGAGGCCATGACACATGTCTTACTCTCCATGAGGCCATTTCTCTTTTTTTCCTGGCCCAGACAGCACTCCTAACCCTGCTTGGCCATACAATCAACATGGATCATTTATACAAAGAGAGCAAAGTGAAAGAGGATGGGTCACATGAGCCAATGCCATCATCAGACCCATAATACTTGCCCCAATAGGTACTGCTTCATCCTTAGGACCTCAGTCAGGCCCCACCTCCTTCAGGAAGCCTTCCTAACTTCCCCCGCGCTCCTGTGTGTTAACAGTCCCCAATTATAACACCTCTTGCCTCCTCCATTAAATTCTAAGCTCCCCAAAACTAAACAAGCTGCCCTGTTTCATGTCCACATCCTCAGTGCATACCACAGGGATGACATGTATTTAAGTGCCCAATACAGGTCCAATGCCCAAGTAACGGAATGAATAAACAGGGAATGAACAAGCTTTGTGTTAGCCATGAAAAGCTGTGTGTTTATTGTCTTTTCTCACTTCGAGGAAGGGTGTTACAGAAGGAGCAGGTCGGCAAAGGCTCAGAGGCAAACTGGGGCATGGCTCTGGGGGTAAACTGGTGGGAGTTGTACGCAGAGGGTTGTAGATAATTGGCTCATCCAAATGCAATCTCTAATCTCTGCTGTGTCCTTTTTGTTGAATGACAGTCTGATTTACAGGTTCTTTGATCTTTGCCACTGAACACCTCTGTTCAGTGAGTGTAGCTCTAATGAGAGCGGTTGTATTTGAACTGCAGTGCTGGTGCCTTGGTTCTGGAGGGGTCAGTAGAAGCTCCTTTGTGGTTCTATGTAATCATGACTTAAACCTACCCTGATCCTCTTTGCAAGTTTACGTTAAAGAATCTGCTGACACTTGCATGAAGTACCATTGATTATATTGAGGCCTTGCTTCTCAGGAACAGTACAAACCACAAACAGCTTAGAAGGAAGTTTCCTGTCCTCCTTGGGCTCCTGGAGCATGCTGGGAATTGGTGAAGCATGAGCCCTGGAGGGACAGTGCTCTGCCACTCCCACGACCACCTGCCAGAACTTTCTGGTCAAATAAATGCCTCTGACTCCAATTATCACCTGAAAGTCCTCACCAGAGGCCTGAATACCTTGCCTCCTATTTCTGGTAACTTAATTAAACAAACAAAACAAAAACAAAACAAAACAAAAAACCCTCCCACTTGTCAGAGCAAGTAGGCTCTCAATTTCTGGTTAATGAAAATGAGTCTTTTAATTTTGAGGTGCGTTATTCTATCCACGTGGCAGGTGCTCAGTTCCTATTTGTCGAACGAGTGAAAGCGTGAATGAAAGTCAAGGAGGGGCTGAGTTTCTGTTTCTGAAATAGGACTCAGGAGCACAGTCGCTGGCCATTGTCCCAGGTAAGGGTAGGCATGTGCTTGTCATGCAGGCCATTTCCTCTGTCTCCACTTCAGCCATTTTCAGTCCCATCATGTACTGCACACATCTCTGTCGCTCGTCTTTGGGGACAATTCATTCCAGGATTTAGAATGTCACTATAGGCAGCTCAGCAGGGTTCTTTTATTTGTCTGTAGACGGGATTGTCTGGGGGCTCGCTCCTCGCCTGCCACCAGCAGAGAACCCCACTCAAAGGGCGCCTCCATCACGCTCGCCCTGTCTCAGCACCTAATTGAACTTGTTTGTAAGAAGCAGGCTGTGCGGCCCCTCAGCGCTGTCATGGCAGATGTGGGACAGTGTAGAGCAGGACAGTCCCAGTCGTATGAACCAGGAGCGCTTTGGCAGCCATCAGTGAAAGGCAGGCCGTGCTAATAGGGAAACGAGGTCTGAGAACACTAGCAATATAAAGTGACTGGCACAAAGGGGCACACCATCGACAGCCCTTGCAGTAGTCAGGACTGGAGGCCCGAGGAGAGAAATGAGGGGGACACAGGAAGAGAAACAAGTGTCCTCTCCTTCTTCAGAATCCCTGCTGGATCTGAGCTGCCGGGTCAGTGAGGAGTGTCTGCTCAAATGCACCCCCAAGGGCCTGTAGTTGGAAACAAAGGCGCCTGAGAGGAGAGGTGTGAGGCCCCAACACAGGCCCCCAGCCACTGGGGTCAGACTCGCAGAGTGTCCTGTGCAGATTCCTGAGGCTGAGTTCAAACCCGGCGACCCGAATCTGTAGGGCTGGGGCTTGGGATCTGCCTCTCCATACAAATTCCTGGGTGATTCTTCACTCGCACCAAGTAAGCCTTGAGAGCCACCTGCACCGCTAACCTAGGGTGACCAGACGTCCCACTTTTTGCGGGACAGTCCCAATTTTTAACAATTTGTCCCGCGTCCCACGGCGTTTTAAAAAAGTCCCGATTTTTGGAAAGAATGCACAACAAGCTAGGGAACGGCGGAAGATAGACCCAATTTTTAATCAAGAACCCCCTCTCCTCCGGTCAATGGTGTCCTGCTTTACCAATGTTAAAATCTGGTCACCTTACAAGTCTAACCCTCTGACTCTACAAGGATCTCCTGCCATGGAAAGATGGTCCAGCGCCAGAAATTTCAGCAGCGGCCGTGACCACGTGGGAGGACCCTGCTCCTGGGCACTGACCCCAGAAGGGGAGTAGGTAGACCTTGACAAGGGAGGCTCATGGGTTCAGAGCAGCATGCATTCTGAGGCCAGACTGCCTGTGTTCAAATCCTGGTTCTACCACTTAGGCTCTGTGACCTTGGGAAAGCGACTACTTCTCAAAGGATCAGTTTCCTAAACTGGAAAACAGAGTAAAAATTACAGCCACCTCAGCGTCTGTTGGGACATGAAATAACATGTGATATAACACATTCGTGACTCCTGGCCTTTCAGTCATTGGATCGCTGTTAAGTTCTCTTGATTAAAATGGGGATGAACTTCTACACTCCCCTGAAAGGTAACTAATTCTCACAAGGAAATACAAGGGGAGATTTAAGGTAGTTGGCCATATGTTGACACAGAAGCAAGAGTAGACGAAAGCTTGCCAGGGAGCCGCTTGGCCTCAGAGTTGAAGAATGAAGCTGTGGGGCCCAGCATGAGGTTATGTCCTTGGACCAAAGGGCCAAGAAGCCACATGGGGTGGGAGCACAGCGTGACTCAAAGTGTACAGAGATCTACCGAAATCAGAGGTTGTGGAGCCAGTTTTCGAGAAAATCCATGGCCCAGAAACCAGGAAAGGTGCCCGAAGCTGAAGGAAATGGTTTTAGGAATAGCCTTCTAGAGCTCACGGTTGGGAACCATCATGGCTTCCCTGTGACTTGTGCACAGGAGGTCCCAGAAGTGAGTATTGTAGCAGGCTTTCCGACAAGTGTGTGTGCGTTCTAAATCGGCAGAGTGGGCTTTCTAAAGCAGAACCCTCTGACTCTGCTCTCAAACTGTGTACTTGCCAGCACTTCCATAACGCGTCTCACAGAAGGCCGGTTCTATGGGAAGTTCCATGGTACACATACTTAGTGGGTGAGTGAAATGTAGCATGTTTCTTTATCGGAGGACTTCTCAGTGCTTTCTAATTTTCTTGTGAATGTCTAAGAGGAGGATATGACAAGATGGGTTTCTGAAATGAATTTGATCATGGTACCCTTTCTTCTTGGAGAGAATCCTCAACTCCTATGGCTCTTTGGCCATCTTAACTCGTGGAGCTTCTCAGGGGTGTGGAGAACTCAGAGGGCATGGCCTCATCCCCAGGTCCCTATCACTGAGGTATAAGCACAAGATAAGGCCGCACACTATATGAGGTCAGGGCCGTACCTGTCTTGCTCTCCTTCTCTCTGGCACATAGTTGGGACTCAAATGGTGCCTATTTGTGGAATGAGTATTCAAATGAATGAATGAATGAAATAATCTTTCATATTTTTCTGTGTATAAGATGATACTTTTGTATAAAATTGTTAGACCAAAAATTGGGGGTCATCAGATACACAGGAATAAGCCATGTATTGATTTCTTAATGTTGGGTTAAAAAAGTAGGGGTCATCTTATACAGGGGGTGTCTTATACATGGAAAAATACGG
>PVKE010012066.1:12720-39130 GCA_004027555.1 Craseonycteris thonglongyai
AGGAACTGGGCTGGGGTCTCACCCCGGTGAGAACTGAACTGGGGGCACTCTCCAGTTCAGCATATAGGTCCACTCGGGCAGGGCCGGGATTCAATCCTCAGTCTCTAGGGCTGCAAAGTGACCCACTGAGCCATTCCGGCTTCCCCATAAGTTATAGTCTTAACTTGGTACCTTTTTTTTTTCACACATCTAAAGTGACCTCATAATGATCATGCCCATCTCACTTGAAAACAGTCATGGGAATAGTTGGCAAAAATTAAACTCTCCAATAACATAAAATATAATCTTAATGATGTCCTTAGAACTCAGATCCAGCCATTGACATTCTGCTAGTCCCACTAATAGCTAGCTTGAGCCTGTCTGAAAAGTTCAATAAAGGCTGTCCCCAGCTATGTTTTATAACCACAGGCTGTGCAGGTTTAAATAGAGGAGAGAGAGGGAACAAGAATGGGCAATTTTCTTTGCCAATCTTATAGCGGATAGTGTTATTTTAAGTCGTTTCCCAAATCAGTAAAGTCTTTCTTCTATGCTTCGTGCTACTGCATTCTTAGAATGACGCATTTTTGTGAGTTTTCACCCACCCCACCTCAACGGGAGCATCTGGGAGTACCACGATGCTAGAGCGGTCCCTGCTGAGGCTCAGCAGAGGGTCACAGATGCAGCTTAAACGAAGCACCGCCTCGTATGGGACCCAGGGCTCATTACAGCCTGTGAGTTTCATCCCTCTGCACTGACCCCACAAGAGTTCACTTTTTATTTTTATTTATTGGAGGGGGTGGGTGGAAAGAGAAGCAAACAACTTCGGTGAGAAGGAATTGGAAATTAGCTCAGATCCACAGCTGCAGTGACTAGGAAAGGAAGCTCATCTGTCCAAACACTGTGCATTATAAGTTACATTTGGATTGGGGGTTCAATTTAAACCTTATTACTTGCACTTGATAATACATAAAAATATAGTGTCCACCATATTTTCTCAATCCTGAATCATAACACCATCTAAAGATTATACAGTATCTATGTTTTAAACATATTTATGAGCAGTCTTCAACCACCATAAGCATTAAACCACACTTAATTTTAGATTATACAACTCACTGTGTTGAAAATAGATTTACTTGAAATCATGGCTTTTGGGGAATCTGGACTGTGGCTGACTCTGCCCTGTGTCCTGAGGGAGAAAAGGAGACTTGGAAGATCGTATCATTTGCCAAGTGGGTCAAGAGTCCCTGCGGATGACAGCTGGCACACAGAGACAGAGCACTCACTCTAATCATATGTTTTCCTGGTTAATATATATAAAAATTTATATATATCAGCGATTTTCCAGACACTTCTTTGCAGGAAGGCAACAAGGAGCTTGCATAGGGAATCTGGCATTTTAAATAATTTGTTCTGTGTAAATTGTTACAATTAATATCAGAGAGTGAGAAGGACCTGTTTACAAAGAAATCATAGATAACAGGAAAAATCCAGAAAAAAATTCAAATACTTCTGGCTAATGATTATAATGCCAGCTCTGGAAGAGATTTTTTTTTTAAAGATTTATTTTATTGTTTGAGAGAATGAGAGAGAGAGAGAGAGAGAGAGAAGTTGGGGGGGGGGGCGGGGGAGGGCCCAGAGCAGTCTCCATAGTTGTGCATCATTAGTTGTGACATAGTTTCATTCCACTCAGGTGGATGTGCAGCCACATGGAGTGGGAACCAAACCAGGAGCCTCCCACGTGGGAGGCAAGAACCTTGGCAGCCAAGTCATCCCAGTGGCCACCAGTTATACCTCAGTTCAGCATATGGGTTTGCACAGGCTGGGGCTGGGAATTGAACCCCACACCTTGCAATTGCATTCCCGGCCCCCCACGATTGCGAGGCAACCGCTCAGCCGCTGAACTATCCCAGCATTCTGAGATTTTTTAAGGTAGTTAGTCTAGGGTGCCAGGCATACTCAGCTGTTTGGAGCTCCTGACTGGAGACATGAATAGTGCAGGAGAGCTACCTAATGTTCTTTGGCTCTTCCAAAGCAGTCTAGCATCTTCACAGAAACATGGGTGACTGTGGTGTCCAGTGGGAGGGCACAGGGACACATAGCAAGTTTTCAGAAAACCAAAGCTTTTTCTTGGAAATGTATGACCACAGAAGATGCATTGCTAGGACTTGATGCTTCCTGTCTTATTCAAATAACAATGATGATGTTAGGAACCTTCCAACTACAGGACTCTTCTTCACCCTTAATGACAAGAACAACAAAAGCCTCATCAATCTTAATGATTAATCTGCTCATGAGTTTCAATCCTGTTGTTTGAATTCTGGGCTGCTGGGTCTTCTGTTAGTGCTGTCTGCTTTCCCTTCCATCTGCTGGCCAGCATTATCCAGTCCTGTGAACGTAAGTGGTTCAGCCGGGGCTAATTAGGTTATCTGATTTGTTTTTTCTTCCCGGTGGCTAATTTTGTTTGAGATTTCACAGTGCTTCTAAATTTATATATGTAAACAAACAGGGACAGACTTTTCTCCAAGGCATTTATGAGAATCAAAATTAGGAAGAGTTTTTAACTTTTGTACAATTGAGCTGATGAAAGTTGCTACTGTAGGTGGGTGGTGAACATGTTCACAAGTGTCTCAGCAAATAAGAGAATTTGCATTCACCTCCAGTCATGCCTGCCTGTTTTAGATTTGCAAAGCTGTGGGTCAGTGCATGGACGTGTGTCAGTTAGATGATAGCATGCCTACACTATTGTCCAAGGAAAAGAAAAATGGCTGTTCTCTCTTAAGTTGTGGAAATGTCTAGAGTATACAGTGCCATGTTCATTTAAAAGCTCACAGGTATGTTTTAATTAATTTTCTTTATGAAAAAGGGAGAACTGTTTCAAGTAGAACATCACCTGTGGGCTATTTGAAATACCTGGAAACATTAATCTAAGAGATTTAAATAAATTGGGCATGGGACTTCAAGTTTTATATGAACGGTGTGATGAGAAGGCACTTGGGATGTGACCACTGTATGTTTCCGATGGTTGTTGCAACGAATCACTACAAGTCTCGTGCCTGAAACAACAAATTGATTCTCTGACAGTCCTGGAGGTAAGAAGCCTAAAGTGGGCCAGCAGGTAGAGGTCCCTTCTGGAGATGCTGGGGGAGAATCTGATGCCTTCTCTTTTTTAGCTTCTAGAGGTGGCCTGCATCACCGGACCTCTGCTTTTATTGCCACGTCTTCTCTGATTCTAGTGCTCTTGCTTCCCTCTTCTAAGGACCCTGAAATAACATGGGGTCTATCTGGATAATCCTGGAGAACCTTCCTGTCTAAAGATTCTTAATCCTACCTGCAAACTTTCATTTGCCACATAAGATAACATACATAGTCACAAGTTTCAAGAATTGGCATGTTGACCTCTTTGTGGGCCACTATTCTGCCTGCCGCGGATAAGTTACTCTCTCTGATTAGTTATGTCTCTGGTCTTCCCATAAAGCTGAAGGAGTTCTGATCTGCAGGTGTGGACTTGTGAACATGAACGTGCCATTGTGCAGAAAGCCCGTCTATGAGAACAAGGTCTGTGGGTGCTTCAGAATCTGCTCTGTCCGAGGGAAGGTTCCAGCAGGTGCCAAATTGATGTTTTCTCCTTTTCCACCAAGGTCTTGCAAGTGTACCATGTGGCTCACTACACAGAATCAAAGCTGTTGTGTTAGGATTCATAAGCTACAGGGCTCAGAATAAAACAGTTCAAATACCCAATCTGTTCCTTACTAAGTATGTAATATTGCACAAGTTCCTTACTTTCATTAAACCTCAATCTCTGTATCTGAAAAACAGAGATGACAACTTCCAGAATTGTGGGAGGTAACAAAAATAGAGTGTGCGAAGTGCTTGGCTAATGCCTGGAATTTAGTTGTTGCCCAGTGAGTGGTGGTTGTGGTAGGGCCTTACAAGTTCTGACAATTAAGTTCATGAAGTTACCACTGTGCACTTACGTTGGCAGCACTGTACAGACAACTTGGTAAGGTTTCATAACCTTGGTATATCAGTGTCTCATAGCTGTGTTCATGTGGACATGTGGCAGTGTCTTGCTGAGTGGTGTTTATTACTGTTGTTGCATATTTTTGTGTGCCCTTGTAAGAATCTTGGTGCTTGAATTAGAGCAACAAACAAACATTCAATTTCTTGTTCAACTTAGCAAGAGAAGTGAAATCAGGGACATGTTAGTCCAAGTTGATGGGAACAAAACCGTGAAGAAAACGGCAGTGTACAAATGGATTCAATATTTTTCTGTGGGGAGAGACAGCGTCTCTGATGAAGAGAGGTCAGGGCAGCCAGTAACAAGCAGAACTGATGAAAACATTGCAAAACTTCATAGCACTGTGAGTCAAAATCGTTGGCTGACTGTGAGAAGCATAACAGGCCAAGTAAACATGGATAGAGAAACAGAAAAATCTTAACTGAAAATGTTGGCATGATAAAGGTATGTGCACAAATAGTTCCGAAGGAGTTCACCAATGAACAAAAGCAAAGGAGAGTTGAAGTTTGCCAAGATCTTTTGGAGAAGCAAGACGATGTTTTGGGCCACATTATCACACTGGTAATGAAACATGGGTGTACCAATAGGACCCTGAAACAAAACGTCCCAGTGCACAATGGACATCAGCCAATCCTCCATGACCAAAGAAGGCCTGTCAGTCCAAATCCAAAGTCAAAACGATGTTTTAACCTTTTTTGATATCAGAGGGATTGTTCATTATAAATTTGTACCAACTGGACAAACCGTCAACCAAGTTGACTATTTGGAAGTGCTGAAAAGGCTGCATGAAAAAGTTAGACAAAAACAACCTCAACTTTTTGCCAACAAGTCATGGCTCTTGCATCACGACAATGCACCAGCTCACACAGCACTGCCTGTGAGGGAGTTTTGAGCCAGTCAACAAATAACTGTATTGGAACACCCTCCCTACTCACCTGATCTGGCCCCCAATGACTTTTTTCTTTACTCAAAGATAAAGAAAATATTGAAAGGCAGACATTTGATGACATTCAGGACATCAAGGGTAATACGATGATGGATGGCTCTGATGGCCATTCCAGAAAAAGAGCTCCAAAACTGCTTCGAAGGATGGACTAGGCACTGGCATTGATGCAGAGCTTCCCAAGGGGAGCACTTCAAAGGTGACCATAGTGGTATTCAGCAATGAGGCATGTAGCACGTTTTCTAGTGAGTATGTGAAGTTAATTGTCAGATGTCGTACACCAGGCCTGCCAGTGCTCTGGGCTACTGAATATGTGAGAGGCGAAGAGTAGATGTACCAAGTCAGGGAATGCTGGGAGCAGAGAGAACTACAAGTCGAGCTGAAGACCAAAGCCATCGCTGTGTTAATGAATAAGGCATTATTTACATTACATTAACATTATTAATATTAGTGATGCTGCTAGCATCATGCAAAAGAAATGGGATTCTGCACTCACGCTGAACTTGCCGCATTTGCAGATGCAGTCTGAGAAGTCGGTAATAAGACCCAGATGGAAAGGTAAACGCCAACATGGCATGGTATGGACAGTGACCTTCTTGATACCGTAGAGGAGGAGTCCTGAGCAGCTCAGCCCATGGCTGTGCCCTTAGCCACGCAGATGACAGTGACAACTGATTCTTTGTAACATGTACAGCTGTCTTGCTTGCTGACTTACTCTCGTCTTAAGTAATGTATAATACCATCTTATCCCAGGTGTGGCTTCAGCTGTATTCTCAATAATCCACTTTATTGTCATCCTAAATTCTGATTTTAAAAACCTTCTCCAGTTGTTATGCATGATTTTGGACCAAATGCATTCTACTTACTAAGAGCACTAAAAAAAATTACGCTATGCCAGTCATTGCATGTGCCAAGTGCCTATAATATGTTTATTATTTATTCCTTGTAATAATTCTGTTATAATTCTAATTGGTCTTATAAAATACAAAACTGAGACTTCTAACATCTAAGTAACTAGCCAAACTTACCGAACTTGTGAGTGGTATGACTGTGAGTCCAATCCAGATCTTTCTGTCTCCAAGCCCCCAAATCTGGCACTTAAAGGGAGAAAAATCAAGAAATTATAAAATAATATCAGGAAAAATTACTTCTACAATGGAAAAAATGTCCATAAACAAAAAATAAATTGCAGAAATATATGTAGATTTTGATTAGACTTTTGTAAACTAAATAAGAATATATATAGTTACATATGAGTATAGTAATGTATATTTTAAAGATTTTTGAAAACAAATGAAAGTTATGGTCCCTTTTCCTTTAAAATGCAAATACATACACACAGAAAATTTCACACACAACTTCTGGAAGTTCAGGCTAGGGATCTCTAATATATATGTATTACATGTAAAGAAAAATCTGGAAGGATATCCAGAACATATTATACACTTTGAAGGATGGGATTGCAAGATATTTTTCACATTACCCTTTATGTCATTCTATATTGGTTGAATCTGTTTTCAATGAGCATAAATTATTTTTATAAGCAAGAAAAAAATTTAAGATTATAAATGAAGCCCACTTGTTTCCAATTTAAAGTGGAATGTACTGCTTATTTTTTGCTTGATGACCAGGCTTCTAGTATCTTCCTGTGTCATAACCCAAAGATGATGAAGAGAGCTCTGAAAAAAACTTAAGGAATGCCTTTGTGAATGTACGAAATATGGGCTATTTTGTCCAAAACAAGACAAAACAAAACAAAATAACAAAACAAAACAAAACACTTTCCCTAATGGTTAAGAATAACTTGAAATAAGGAGATGGATCGGGTATGGGGAGCTGGGTGGACCATAACGAGCATTTGCAGAAAGGATCATCCGTGTTCACTGTGAAGGAGTTGTGTGCTTGAGAATTTCAGTGGAGTTCTGTAGGTGAGAATTATTATTAAAGGAACCTTTGTAATTCGTAATGTGTGTGCTGTAAGAACTGAACGGTAAATGAGGTTAATGCTACATTGCAGAAGAAAGGAACGCAGTATATTGTAGTACAGCTCTGTATGTTAAGCAAATTATCTTTGGGCTATCGTTTAAATGGCCTCTTAATCCTCATTTCCAGTCAGCCTGGCACTAATTGAAATGGCTGTTTCCAGGGCACTCTGTTCTTAACTGAAGTTCCCTTAAACTCTTCATCTGCTCTCTCTTGCTATTGAGGTGTCAGGATCATTATCTTACACAGTCATGTTGGGTTTGAAGGGCACTTTCTCTCCTCATTCCCACCCCTCCCCCACACATACACCCCATGTCTCTTCAGTGCAGGGAGTTTCCATACTGCTGTATAATCACATCTTCTTCTGAGTATGAACAAAGATTCCAGGAGCACTTACTTTTCACTAAGAAAAAAAAAATCGTGTATTTTAAAAAAGAATCTGCAGTATTGCAACCTGATTGAATATTGTTATATTGGATTTTTGTACATGTTGGGGTTTTTGTACTTGGGGTTTGACAAAAGCTGAAGAACTCAGCCGTTTCAAAGAACAGCCATGAGCCTCTTCCCATAGCAACCCATCCCCCAGAAGAGCACCCCCATCAGTTTAATGTAGCAACTTCAGGAGGAGCAAATATTTATGAAGCTCCTTGGATCCATACCAGTGTGCTAGGTAAGGGCTCCTCAACCCACTCCAACGGGCTTTGGCCTCACCTCTCCAATGCTACTATTTTTGCCAAGGTCACCAGTAGCTGCTGCATTGGTAAATGCAATGACATTTATCAATGGCAGCGAACAATCAGTAGCATTTGACAGAAGAGATGACTCTTTCTTCCTTGATAGGATTTCCCCTTGGCTTCTAGACAATACACTTTTTTTGGAGTTTTCCTGGCTCACTGGCAGAGAAACAGAACCAGTAGGATATGCATATGTTCACATGTCTGTATATCTGTACTATAAAGATCATGGACACAGGCAAGATCGAAGATCTGTGGAGTGAGTCAGCAAACTGATGACTGATGGTTTAGTTCTTGTCTGAAGGCCGGCTAGCTCAACCCCAGGAAGAGTTGATGTTTCAGTTTGAGTGGGAATGCAGGGGGGAAAAGCCAGTGTTCTGGTTTGAAGGCAGTCAAACAGGAAGAATTCTCTTTTATTTGGGGGAGAGTCAGCCTTATTTGTTGTCTTTGGGCCTCCAGCTGATTGTATGAGGCCCACACACACTAGGGAGAGCAGTCTGTTTTCGTTGGTCTACCTATTCAGATACTAATTTCATCCAAAAACACACATACTCAGAATAATGTTTAACCAAATACCTGGGCACCCTGGTATTTGACACCTAAAATTAACCATTACACACAGCATGTCCAAAATTGGACTCCTGGTCTTTTGGACAAAAGTTACTCTTCCTACACTTTTCCCCATCATTGATTGGAAATCGCATCCTTCCAGTTAGGCTCAAGCCAAAAAAAACTTGGAGTTATCTTTGACTCGTTTCTTTCTCTCACATCTCACATACAACTTGTCAGAAAATCCTATTTACTCTACTTTCAAAACTTGTTCAGAGTTCACCCATGGCTTGCCACTTGCATTGCTACTGACGTAACTTGTGCTACAATCACTGCTCATGGAGGCCTACGGTTAATGCCGTATTTAAGGTGGCTGCCACCAGTACCTCCGCTCTCCTTTGCTCTGTTTTCAGCCATAAGTACTTACCACCTTTTATATACCATGTAATTTTCTTATTTATTCTGGTTGTCATCTTTCTGTCTGCCTTAGGCAGACTGCCTGGAACAGGGCCTGCCTGATAGGTAGTGTGCATGCAGTAAATGTTTGTTGGCTGAATTGCCATTGTAGAGATGAGAGAACTCAGCTTACAGCAATTAAGTAATTTGTCAAGGTGACACAGTTAGTAAGAGTGAAGCTACTCTAAAGCAGTACCTAACATAAGTTATAGGCAAGAAGCGCTGATGTTGGGTGTGTTTCTGCAGTACTGTTGTTGGGGATCTATTTCCCATTTTTTAGTTGCAGTAGACCTTATCCAGATAGCAGTGTTTGTAGACCAGTGCTAGTTTACATAGCTGCACTTGACTATAGGAAAAGGGTTATTCTCTCATTCTTATCTCTATGCCTTTTAGTCATCCAATAAAACCCCTTGCTTTGAAATATTTTCACCTTTCACAAACAAATGGGTTAAGGTTATGGTCCCCTTGCCTTTTGAAAGCACTTTAGAAGCCAAGCCAGACGTTATTTTGGAGCTTTCCTTTTATCTTCTTATAATACTTACAGTGGTATTAAATTATTTTACAAGAGCAAAATGGGATTTTTATTAACCATATCTTTGTATTATATTATTATCCACAGTATGAGATGAGCACTTGCTCTGTGTGGGCTTCGTCGTGGGGCTAGGGTAATAAAGAAGCTTCTAGAGACTCTCATGGTCCAGTGCAGAAATGTGTATATATTAGTTGGGATATTAATCAGCCGCTTTCAGAGACTAAATAGCAGTGGTGTAAACAAAATGGTCCCCTCTCTCCCCTCTCCGGCTCTCCTCCTCCCCAGCTGACAAGCAATGAAGGGAGAGGACACTGTCCTCCAAGGTCCTCTGGGGCGCAACTTCGTCCTTGTTGTTACTGCACCATCCCCTCCCGTGTTGTTCTCATGGTGGTAGCACTTGGTTCTCACTCCCACATACACATTCTGGGCCCTGGAAAGAGGAGAGGAAAAGTGAAGAAGTAGCACCTTTTATAGGGTATGACCCAGAAGTTGCACATCTCTCTTCTACTCATATCCCATTGGACAGAACTTCGTCACATAACCATACTTAAGACAAGCCAAGAAATGTAGTCTGGAAGATAGCCACATGCCCAGCTTAGGGAATTCTATTACTGAAAGGAAGATAAAAGTTCCTGCTTGGCCACATCTGTAAATACTTCTGGTGCTCCATCTAAATAATAAGGTCTTAAAGGGCTCAATCTGACCTTCTCAACACCTTGGACATGGTGAGTGGTAAATAAATATTTGTTGATTGGGTGATTTGATTAATGCACTTTTATCCAAGAGATTTTGCAGAGGTATTATTATAAGAATGTTATTCACTCCCAGGATTAATACTTCGGGAAAACAAATGTCAAAGAGCAATGTGGCCATGGGTCCCCCACACACCCCTACCTGCTGAGCCAGAGAGGCCACCCAGAGTAACACAGACACAGGAGTTAGACTTGGTATAAATGCTTCATGTCCGAGCTGATCAGCGGCTTCATCGCTGCGCCCAGAGATTTAAGTTACTGCTCCAGCAAATTTGCAGGCTTCACGTTAGGAACTAGCAGCCAGAGGTTGGTTCCATGGCATACGCATTCCTCTCTTAATTCATCATGCTCCCTGGAACCAGCATCCCAGACTGAGCGTCCCCAGGTAGCAACAAGCCTGGTGGAATTGTTCTCTCTAGTCCGCAAGGAAGTGAAAATGGGTCCTGGAGGAAGGAGGAAGTCAATAGAGCAGCGTCCCTTCCCTGAATCTGAACATCTGTTTCGAACTTTCCACAGCTCCCAAGAGGAAAGGAACAGAAAACAAGGCTTCGGTGATGAAGGAAAAACCCTTGCACTCTTCTAACTGGCAATTTATGATCATTGGACCTGAAGGGCCCCGAGTTTATCCCTAAAATGTTTTGGAAGGAAGGCCATGTTGGGTTAATAAATATGGTAAACAAGAGGATAATAGGTTTATCATATTCACGAGAACAAACCTTTGCAGAAGTTAACTTGACACTATTGAGTTTCAGTGACTGCTGCTTATGCCAAATGAGATACAGATTCAATAGCACAGGACACAACCACACGTGTTTGAAGCTTAAGGTTCAAATAAAGTTGAGTTGCTTCACGGATTTGGAGGAAAGCGCTTATGCTCTATGGTTTTGGAATTTCCCTAATGCACACTGGCCTTTAATCATTTATCCAAATTAGCAAGGAATTTGCTGCCTCTGGTTAGGACAGCCAGACGCTGTCCTGGGACCCCAGCTTCCCCGATCCAGAGGTCAGTTTGCATTTGTTTAGGATGAATCGAGGTCCCTTCTTCCTCACACTGTCGTCTGTCCTTCCCAGAGCACTGAGCAGGGTGGCCTCAGCTAGTCCTTTTCTTCTAGTGTGGAAGGCTCCCAGTGCATGGCTGCTCGCTGGGCCCACAGCGGGCGCTCTCCTTTCCAGCTGCTTCGGAGCTGGCCAGGAGGTAAAGCTGCAGTGATAAGCGTTGTAAAAATAAAGTCCGTTGCTAGCCAGCCCAGCCAAGCGGCGTGGGAGGAGCGGAAAATCCAGGCTGTTTTCTTGGCACGATCCATTCTCAGTATCTGAGGTGCTCCATGGGGAGAAGTGGGATGAGCTGTTCTAACCAGGCCTAATCTGTGCCTGATCAGTCAGTAGCTCAGAGAATCGTGTCAGAACCAGGCTAACGGGGCGGGAGCCATACCTTGGGTTAACTTGTTTACTGGCCACCATCTCAACTTGACTAAACTCTTGGGGTCTGGTACGGCCTTGGAAAGTTATCAGCAGAATGCAGGACTGGTGGCTTTTCGATTGAATTACTAAGGGAGAGTAAGGTGTGGGCACTGCTTAGTCAGGAACCAGGCCAGCCTCTCTGCGGATATGCCCTCCTGATACACTCGGAGCATCAGACAGAGTTGCCCAAGTCAAGTTTTGGGGGTAGCTGTTCATTTTCATATTTTTTTTCTTTCCCACACAAGGGTAGGAACCAGTAGTGACTATAGCTCCTGAAGATTCAGTCTGGTAACCTGAAACCTTGGTGACTTGTTCTCACCTTTTTTAGGATAAATGTCTAGCTTCATGGCTCCCTGCTCCTTGCGCACCAGAGCTCTTTGTGGTATGGCTAAATTGAAGTAAGAGTAGAAAAGAAAACATGAGAGTGGGCAGGTCCCTAGGATATGCTCAAGATTGACCTGGAATTCGGATGAGAGCTCCTTCCATTTAAAAAATGAAAATAAATAAATAAATAAATAAACAATAGAGCCTGCTTTCTTCATTTTATTGTTTACAATTTCCTCTTTGTACCAGAGAAGTAAAGGCAAGTTTCTCTCCCTTTCTTCCCTCCTCTCTTCATTCCCCTTCCTCTTTCCCTCTGAGTCCTTTTCTTTACAGACACCGACAATCTTTCTGGCCTGTTGCCTAGGCTTAGGAGAGAGAATCTTTGTAAAAAATTCTTCTAGCCACTGGCATGGAAGCACCATATAAATCAGCAAGACACTTTGTTGTAAAACTTTCTCATCATCAACACGCACTACTATTTTGTTTTATGACTGCTTCTTTGTCTTGCAAAAAGCATTTCAGATTAAGCAATGCTGTTATGGAAGGTGTGGGAGGCTTCTGCCCCTGTGCATGGCTGCTTGAGAGGATCACAATGCCAGGTGAGGTAGAAATAAAAATACGGCTTTAGGAAGCAGACTGGAGATGGAAGTGGAGAATCACGCTCCTTCTTATCCAGTTGAGTCACTGGATTTGTTCTTTCCAGGTAAAGAGCTCTGACGTCTACATGAGGCTCAACTATCTCACTCAGCTGAGATCAAGCTGTTTCCTATTATTTGGATGCATAGATTCAAGTTTAATGGTCAGAAAAAGAAAACAAAAGTGTCTTGCACACCCTGTGTGCCGGTGCCATGCTGAGCACTAGACACACACACACACACACACACACACACACACATGATATATAAGCACTAGCCTTGCTATTGAGGTGTTCATAATCCCTCCGTGAACTTTCATCTGTCAACAGCCACTCTTTTGTAATGTGGTGAGCCCTAAAGAAATGTGTAGGGGGTGCAGTGGGGGGGGTGGAATGCATGATGGGTAAGAGCACCTGGTCTTTGATGGCAGATGTATGGGGTTAATTCTGGATCTGCCATTAATAAGTGGGTAAAAAGGTTTGTAAGTGAATTAATAATACCTAACTTTTGTTGTTATTAGTGGGATTAAAAGAAATACTGGAATGGTAGATTAAGGTGCCTAGTACAGGGTCTGACACCTACAACATGCTCCGTGAATGATCGTTTGTACCTGGCGAGTAAGCAATTGATTCCAGCTGTGTTTGGTACAAGCCTGGGAAGCATGAGAGAGGGGAGGGGGGCTGAGATCTCAGCAGGAGACCCATGTGAGAGGCCAGCGCTCACAGCTGTGGAAGAGCCTGCCCCTCTCTGTGTTGGGCAGGAGTGAATGGAGAGGGTTAAGAGCTTTAGAAAAGACAGATTTGGGCCAGACTGAGAAGCAATTGGTAATGTCAGACTGAGAGATTAGACTTGACATTGAATAGAGTGGCGTGTTATTTGTGTTTGTAAGCAAGAAAGTATCATAGGGAAAGCTGGGATGGCTCAGCGAGTTAAGCGCTCGCTTTGAAGCCCCGGGGACTGAGGATCGAATCCCGGCCCCGGCCCCGGCCCATGCAGACCCACATGCTGAACTGGGGTGAGGCCCCCAGTTCAGTTCTTGCCGGGATCTATGTGAGAGCCTCCCGGCCCAGTTCCTGCCCTGCGCGGCCCTGTGCCCACCTGTGGAGTGAAACTATATGGAAAACTAATGTCAACTATGGAGACTGCTCTGGGCCCTCCCCTTTCTCTCTGTTTCTCTCTGTCAAAAATCAATAAAATAAATCTTTAAAAAAAAAGAAAGTATCATAAAGAGTTACAAGTGGAAAGTAAAAAACCATAACCTTTCTCATAGCTGTGTGGGAAATAGTCTGGAGGGGAGAATGGTTAGAAAATGAGTACATTAATACAAGCAAGAAATTATGTTCACATTCACTGTGTCGGTATTTGTTGAAGGCCTATTGTGTCCATGCATTTTGAAAGGAACAACTGAAAACAGTGTGGGCAAGGGATGGAGAGAGGGGGAACAAGACATTACATTTTTCTGAGATCAAATTGATTAAAAACTATCTGGAAGTCGGGGTAATGGAGAAGGAGAAATGAAAAGTGATTTCATGGGAAAAATAGATCTTTTGCAACACTGGAATTCAAAACACGTCGTTGATTCTTTGCGAAAAGGAATCACTGGGGCTAGGAATAGCAAACCCTCTCTGAGCAGTCGGTCTAGCAGCCTTCTGAGGTCCAGTCATGCTCTGTAGTAGCTTCCAGAGAGATAATGAAAATTGAGTGAGCAGCGAGAAATCATTAATAACAATCAGCTTGGGACAATATTCTCATGGCTAACCATGGCACCTTAAATGTTCAATTAATTTTCTCTTTAAAAGAGAGACTAGCACTTGACTTTGGAAGGTTGTTTCCTTGTCAAAATGGAAATGTTATGAGAGGTGATTTGAAATCATGGAAAACATGAGGTTATTTGATGAGAGATTGAGGACAGGATCTAAAGGCCGTCTTAGGTAAACAGTCGGAGTGAGTGGTGATGTGTAAATATTGACACAGACCCAAGAGGAAACAAGAAGAAGAAAAGGGATTACAGTATGAGCTGGTTTTTTGCTCATTGGAAAAATGTTCATGAAAGAGTAATAAAATCTTTTTTAAAAGACAGACGTATGAGATTCAAGAGGGAGCCACTGATGTTTTTGTGTTAATCTTTTCAGAAGTGATCGGCAGCACCCTGTTGGAAAGATGGCCGTGGGGACTGTGGCCTCATTTAGCGCCAGGGGTGAATGAGTCAATAACTTACATAATACAGAGTAGAGATTCTAGTAAGCTAAATCTAATAACCATGAAAGAAAATACATTTTCTCTGGTAAAAGAATACTCTGGTTTACCATGTGGCCCACATTCCCAAGATATCTACATATTTTGCATACGACATAGAGGCCAAAGGGTAAATGGAAGTCTATGAAAGGTTTGCTTTGTCCTATTGTGCTGTTTACAAAGGAGTGTTGATCTTTCATTGAAAAGGATTTCAGCCAAGAACAGCGGCTAGGCAGTAACAGCAATGTTACAGAGCGCTTTCCTGGCTTTTCAGAACGGATTACTCCATTTCTGCTGGCAAGCCTTAGGATGGCAGGTGCAGGCTGCAAAGAGGCTGCTGGAAGGGAAGCCTGCGACACAGGGAAGAGATAGGGTGAGAAAGGAGATGTGATGGATGAGGGACAAAAAGGGTGGTGAGGTAGGTGTGGTAGGCCACGTGCGTGAAAGCTCTCTGTGTTCCAGTGTGGAGTATGAACCCTGATGGCTGTTGGATCCACCTTTATCCGAAGCGGTGCTGGGCGTGGGCCCAGGGCTTAGCTGAAAGCTCAGACTGAGCTCTTGCTTTCCGTGATTAAGGTGGCCATATAATTTATGGTTCAAACAGGAATACTTTTGAGAGTATTCACATTACTCTATTGATAACTAGGACCCTTGAAGGCAAGCCAGGTGTGGCGGTCCTCCTAACCATGATGGAGCCGTACTTTGAGGATACTGTATTTAAAAACTGAGCTATTCTTAACTGTGAAAAATCCATTTTTCTTATGGCTGGGGGAGCTACAAAAAAAGCTGTGCCACCTCAAGGAATTGACAATCTGATGATACAGAAAATATTTATATTCAAGGAAATTGCCAGGTACCAAATAAATAGTAATAATGAGTTGTCAATTATACCTCAATGAAGCTGGAAATAAAACAATAGTCATAGGATGTGGCAGGAAGAACAGTGGTCTTGAGGTTAGAAGATGTATATTAAGTCATGGATCTTTAGCTGCCTGACCTTATGCAAGGTACTTAATCTCTTGGAGCATTCATTTATTTTGTTGCATTCATTCATTCTTTCAGGAAACATATGGACTTGCTCTGTACCATTGTATCATGGTGACAATGAGAATAATCTTTACAGAGAGACTTACTAGGGTGCAAGTTGCAGCTCTGTCACTAACCTTGAGACCTTGAACTTATCATTTAACCCTTCTGAGCTTCAGTTTTCTCATCTGTTAAATGGTGACAATAATACCCAACTCATTGAGCTGTTGTAAACTTTTGTAAATGAGGAATTAAAATGAGTTTTTTTTATATAAAGCATTGAACAGTTTCTGGCACATAGTTAAAAGCTCAAGAAATGATAGCAGTTATTATTATTCCAGGGACTACTGGTTTCTGGGAAGCAAAGAGAATGGGGAGAGGGACATTATGTAGACGAATGTCTACAATATGTCTGCCTCAACACCTTTCTGGGCTATTGCATGAGGACAGTAGGTGAAAGAGCTTCTCGTGCTATATAACAGACTGAACAATGGAGACATTATGGCTGTCACCTGTGCTTGGGGCCTTGTCTAGATTCTTCCCTTTTCCTACTTGTTACAATGGAAATAAGAACGAACCTTTAAGGAAGAGATAACCCCATGTGTCTTATGTAATTCATGCATTTATTCTCTCACAAAACAAGTTCAGAGGTAGATGGTTTCCAGAGTTGGTTAATTTCCTAATTTCATGATGTCATTGAGAGTCCATAGCCCCACTCTGCTGTTCTCGGATGTCAGTTGACTCCCCTCAAGTTGACAATGGCTGCAGTAGCTCCAGACACTCCATCCTCACTACACCATCCACCAGAGGCAGAAAGAGGCTCTCTTCTGGATCTTAAGATCTAAGAAGCCTTCTCAGAATTCCACTCCAACCCTTGCAGACTAAATTTCATTGGCCAATATTAGATTTCCTATTCTTTCCAAAGCCGGTCAGTGATAAGATAAAGTCGATATAATTGGCTAATACTAATAAAGACCCACTCTCCTGAGATTGGGAATCCTTTCATCTCCCCCAAAACAAGGCATTACAGAAGAGGCAGAACACCTGGACAAAACCAGGCTTCTGTTAACAGGGAAGGGAAGAGAAATGGCGGCTAGGTACCCACCTACAGTGTCTGCTACAGACTTTCTATCTCGAGTCAGTCACTACATCTCCAAAATAGCTGAAATGCACGCTGGCCTTTGCCCATGTTCCCAACAGTTCCTGCCTCCTATCTTTCCCCCAACCGTCCGATCTTCCCTGTAGCTGCCAGTCAACTTTATATACAGTGCAAGTCTGTGTACACCATCTCCTAACTTAAAGACCCTCAAGACGCAATTCAGATGCAGTCACCTCTTTAAAGACACCCAGATGTTTTATTTAAAGCACCTTTATAACCCTGATGAGAGACAGTCTTGCTTTTGAACTATTTGCATATTTTTTTATGCCTCCTACTATGGTCTCAGTCCCATATAATAGCATTGGCCACGTGTGGCTGTTGAGCACCTGAAAAGGGCTGGCCCGAACTGCAGTGTGTTATAAGTATAAAATACACTCTGAATTTCAAAAGTTTAGAACAACAACAACAAAAGAA
The DNA here is from genome assembly GCA_004027555.1 of Craseonycteris thonglongyai. Taxonomy (NCBI): domain Eukaryota; kingdom Metazoa; phylum Chordata; class Mammalia; order Chiroptera; family Craseonycteridae; genus Craseonycteris; species Craseonycteris thonglongyai. The sequence goes on from PVKE010012066.1 coordinate 29,924, forward strand.
ATTAATTGTAAATTTTATTAATGAAATTAAAATAAATCAGTAATTTTATTAATAAAAATAGATAACATGTTAAATGACAGTTTAGATGCATTTTGGTTAAATGAAATATAATATTAAAATTCATTCTACCTGTGTTCTTTTATATTTTTAATGTGATGACCAGACCATTTATATAAAATTACCTACGTGATTCACATTTGTACTCACATTGTCTGTGCACTAGATTGCTCACTCCTGCAGAGTATTTATTCATTATTCATCACGTACCTCCTTTTCCCCACCTCAGGGCCCATCAGAGAGGGAACCCACTCAATACACTTCACTTGGTTGAAATAAAGGGACAATTTTTCTTCCATCTTCTAACTAGTCTGAAGCTTTTAAAATTTGCCACATTTGGAAATCACTCTTTGTTGTGGTTACTTCCAAGCACTAAGTTGTGATAAAATAATCCAAATTGAAAGAGGAGACACTAAAATTTAAAGATTTTCATTAAATTTTCTGGTTTCTGTTGGTTTTCATTCTGTGTTAGTAGACATTGCTCAAAAAATAATGTTTTACACTTTAAAGGTAGTGGTGTCTCTATAACTACAACCTCCAGAATATTAAAGTAATTTTAAGATTGTTATTAAAAATAAAGGAGCTGATGTAAAATATGTTCTTTCTATTCAATGCCACTGAATTACAACAGGCAGTTACTTTTATTTTTTTCAGGGATAAAAGAATTGCATATATGCTTTTTCTTTATTTACCATTTATTGAATTTGTAGCCAGGATTATTCAGAAGACCAAGGAATTGAACATATTTAGAAGGAAATTAGTTACAATGGCAAAATAAAATCAAACTTAAAAAAAAATATGTCATCAGTAGAAATGAAGGGATTAAAGTTTATACAATAGGTAAAAAGTGCCATTGTTTGGGGGAAATCTTGTTTTTCCAGAAATGACTGGAGAATGTGTAGTTTGAATTTGGAAATAGATGATATCCATGGTCAGCAATCACGTGCTGGAGACTACAGCGGGTTGTGTAGCTGCTGTCTGGTCAAAAGGCAGAACAACCTTGAAAGCAGAGCGCTGGCCGCCCCTCCCGGCCTCTGGGCCATGCTGTCCCCCTGAACGAACAAAAAAATTATGGTGTCCATTCTTCTGTTACTGGGAATGCTTTAACAAGTGCGCTCTGCCGGGTCATGGGAAGAGCATTGTTTCCTTTGGCTTTGATCTTTCCTCAGACATTCAGAAAAGCTCTGCTCCAGTGACACGTGGCAGTCCTGTAGAATTCAGGGACCCTCCTAGTTTCGTGGACGGCAGGGTGGTCCTTTGTCTCTTTCTTTTTATTTTTTATTGTGGTAAAATATACATCAAAATATACATTTACCATTTTAATCCTTTTTAGGTTCATGATTCAATGACGTTAAGTATATTCATAATGTTGTGTAACTGTCACAGCCATCCATTCCAGAACTTTTTCATCTTCCCAAACAGAAATTCTGTACCCAGTAAGCACTCATTCACCCCCTTTCTCCTAGTCCTACTTTACTCTCTGTCTCTGGTGGAATTGTCAATGTATGTTACAGTCAGAGACCTGGAAGCACCCCAATACTATTCCGCCAAGCCCCTCCTCCCCTTGGGGATTCCCTGGGAGCGATAAATGTACAGACGTTGGGAAACCCAATGCCTCCTGTCCTGAGCTGGACAACCAGGGTAGCGTGGCTGGGAACCAGGAGGGAGTGGAGGGTTTAGGCTCCCAGCCCCAGTGAGGCCTCCTCTGCGCTATCACCTCAGATCTCAGTGCTACCACCGCTTAGCTGCTAAGCCAGGAGGGACAGAGTCACTGTACTAGGTGTAAACAGAAGGGATGAGGGAGGAAGTGCTAAAGAGTTCTGCTTAATCCTAGAGCGAGGTGAAAGGAAGAAGCAGAGGGTAATGTACTGGACTTGAACAAACTGTGATCTTTGCTTTTGGCAAGTTAGTAGCCTGGAAACTCACCCAGTGACATCAGTGCTTCTTGGAGAGAGACCTGAATAGAGGGGCAGGGGAGGGCCAAAGTCTCCTCCTTTCTCTGTATATGTACAGGTGTTTTATGTATGTTTCTTCATAGCAACCATATATACCGCACACTGTCGTACTTATTTTGCAGGTGACAATGCTAAGGCTCTGAGAGTATTTATAAGTAGCCTGTCATACACTTGAGTGGTAGAGCAGGATTTGGACCCAAATCTGTTGAACATTATGGTCTGTAATCTAACAGTTATTCTATAATATTTCTTAGACTTCGTCTTAGAAAGTACCATAAGCCTCAGAACACTCGTCCGAGTTAGTCCTCTTTCTAACTCTGTTCAGCAGGTTGGATGGGAATTCTGTGGCAGGGCAATTCCTGTATAAGCTTTGCTTTTGGGGGGACGCATTCCTGATCCATTCTGCAGAGCCTTTTATGAGGCTGAATTTAGAAGCAAGGGAAGGGATTTTTTTTTTAAGTGTTTTTTTTAATTGTTTTGAGAGAAGGTGAAAGAGAGAGAGAGAAGAGAGTGTGTGTGTGTGTGTGTATGTGTGTGTGTGTGCGCGCGTGCGTGCACGTGCGCGCCCAGAGCAGTCTCCGTAGTTGTATATCATTAGTTTTGACATAGTTTCATTCCACTTAGGTGGATGTTGAGCTACACGGATGGGAACCGAACTGGGGTCCTTCCACCTGGGACGCAGCACCACAGTTCAGCATGTGGGTTTTGTACAGGCCAGGGCTGGGATTCGATCCCTGGACCTCACAGTTGCAAGGCAAGTGCTCAACCTGTTGAGCTATTCCGGCATCCTGGAAGGGATTCTAACATAAAAATTCTTTCAAAATAAAAAGACAAATGACCTTAATTTCAGAATAGCATAATTATTTAAGGGCTTCTTTCTAATCAACAGTCAAAGCCTCATTGGGATTAAGTAGCTTTGGAAAGCTTTCCTAAAGGGACTGTTAAAGCACACAGCATTAAAACCAACTCATGTAGCTGAGAGGATGCCACTGTGCCTTGACATCTGACACCTGTCATATAGAAAACACAGGCACACACTCCAGGGTGAGAGGAGTGGAAAAAACCACAGCCACCTGACACAGTGTTTACACAGCATCACGAGACACTGGTCAAGGCTCCCTGACCTTGAGAGAACCTCATCCAGTTCTGTCCTTGAGGTTTACTTAGTTTGATGGATGTGTCAGCACAGAGACTGCATAATGTACCAGTTACAAATGTGCATTCTGGAGCTATGGCCCTGCATTTTAATCCTGGCTCTACCCCTTGTTAGCTGTGTGACCTTGAATAATTCACTTAACCTCTCTGTGCTTCAGTTTCTTCATCTGTAGAATGAGGGTAGAACCTCCTTTATGGGGTTGTTATGAGGATTACATGAGTTAGTATGTGTAAAGCACTGGTTCAGAGGGAATATGATAAGCAACAAAAATCACCGGAGCCCACCATGGACAGATGGAGAAAGGTGTTTGTTTTGTTTTCCATAACCTGGGCCTCAATCCACAAAGGACCACACTGTTGTTATTATCTCCCCTTGGGGCTATACATTGACTACACTGATGCGACTGAGGAATGGGATGCTCACCGTGCCACTTTAATTGGGACCCACTATGACTTAATATCCTTTATGAATTCTGTAAGTCACTTGTAAATATCATAATTATAGTGCATTGAATTCTTACATGTGTTATAAAAGCCAGAATTTGATACACATACACAGAATAAGTTGTAGTTTTTCTCAGTCTGTTCCGGCATTTTTTTTCATGTCTTTACAAGCTGTGGGGACACACATACTAAAAGAACTTGGCCAGACCTCCTTCGCGCTCGGGGATCAAACTCATGCCTTTGGGATAGTTTCTGAAATGAACGTGTCTCATTTCAATGAAAGAGCAGGGTCTGTGGCAATGGTGGCAAGGTGTTCAAATCAGCTTTTCTCATGCAGTTATTAGTGCGTGATTGTTCTCCCACCAGCTCGGCCTGAAAAGGAGCCCTGGGCAATAGACTGGAAGCCATCTGAATACACGTGGTTTCCACGGTGTGCCGGTGGGGATGCTTCCAGGTGCGAGTCCCCCAAACTCCCACCCTGGCTTCCACAGGAAACATGTATTACCTCACACAACGGAAAGTTACGGGGAACAGCTGTGGCTCAGTGGGGACGTTAGGGCTCAATGACCTCATCAATGTCATTTCTATCTGTCTTTTCTCTCATCCTCAGGTTCACTTTATCCTAATGTTTAGTGGTCACAACACGACCACTAAACACGCAGCAGGTTCAGCCATCACATCAGACCAAGGGAGAAGGCTGTTTCTTTTCCTGTGCTCCATTTTATTAGGGAGGAAACCTTTCCCAAAGGCCTCTAGCAACCTTTTGTTCACAGTTCACTGGCCAGAACTGGGGCTCATGCCGTCCCCAAATCAACTCCTTGCAAGTGGAATACAACCATTACCACCAGCCTAAACCAACTGTGTCCAACCTTTTGGCTTCCCTGGGCCACATTGGAAGGAGATTTGTCTTGGGCCACACACAAAATAATAAAATACACCCATGATAACTGGTGAGATAAAAAAAAATACGCAAAAAGAATCTCATAATATTTTTAAATTGTTTGAGGGTGAGCGATAGAAGGGGGAGGACCCACAGCTGTCTCCACAGCTGTACGTATTAGTTTTTTCAACATAATTTCATTCCTCACAGGTGGACATGGGGCTGTGCAGGGCAGAAACCAGTCTGGGGCCTCCTGCATGGGAAGCACACCCTGGACGGGAGCTGAACTGGATGCAGCCCAAGGGGGAAGCACGCCCCAGTTCAGCACCTGCATCTGCATGGGCTGGGCCTGAGGCTGGGACTCTATCCTCAGACCTCATGGCTGCAAAGTGAGCACTTAACTCACTAAGCCATCCTGGCTTCCTCCTCAGAATATTTTAAGAATTTGTGTTGAGTCTCATTTAAAGCCTTCCTGGGCTGCAAGTTGGACATGCCTGGCTTAAACTAGTCAGAATCTGCCCGAGTTACAGTGGGGAGAAGGAGAAGGCATCAGATTCACATCAAAGCTCTGGGTTGGATGCAGCTGCTGGGCATGCATCCAACAGCACGTGCTACAGTGACTTTCCCCAGTAGGCAGATCTAAACTGGGCTTCTTGTTGGATCCTGCTGGGACCGCTTTAATCAGATACTGTAGAGTTGGCTGCTTTGAGTGTCATGTTAGTCTTGACATAATTGTCATAGGGTCCTATCTGTCCTTCAGCACATATTCATTGCCTCCAACCAGATCTCCCTTTCCCCTCTGTACCCACAGGACAACTATTCTAGATCCAGCTTAGAATCCCATCAGGATGTCACAGTGTCTCAAATCTGGCCTCTTTTTGTGGAATTTTAGGAAATGCCAAGGGAGAAATTATCCACAACTAACTCCAAAATGGTCATTATTAGTGTTCAAAAATGTATCTAATTAAACTTATACCAAAGACATAAATGTAATGAATTTTGAAAATCACAGTAGAAAGGTACATGGTGATGATGATTTGGGATACTGGTTTTGGAGGATGAAAGAGCAAACGTTTAGGACAAATACTGTGCTCTGCACTTGAAGACCTGAATTTCAAACTCCTCACAAGAATCTGAATCAGTGGGAAGCTGGAATGGCTGTGCGGGTTAAGCACTTGCTTTGCAGCCTGGGGTCCGAGGATCGAGTCGCGACCCCAGCCCGTGTGGACCCAAATGCTGAACTGGGGTGTGCTTTCCATGTGGGAGGACCCCAGCTTGGTTCTCGCTGGGGCAAGCTTCCCACGTATGGGAGGCCCCCAATTTGGCCCCAGTTCGTGGGAGCACGCCTTCCATGTGGGAGGCCCCTGACCTGGTTCCTGCCCTGCGCGGCCCCCGCCCACCTGTGTGGAATGAAACCATGTCGAAAACTGATGACGTACAACTATGGAGACTGCTCTGGGCCCTCCCCATTCTGTCTCTGTCTCTCTGTGTCAAAAACAATAAAATAATCTTAAAAAATAAAAATAGAAATCTGAATCAGTGTGAGCTGTTAACTGGTACGATCTGGTCTGCCTTGAGTCTGTTGCTGTTTGCATCTTATGGCAGCTGAAATGATTGTGAAAAAACACTCACATACATACATCATAAGTTTTATTATTCTGACTCTTGTTATTACTAATACAGTGATACCTTGGAATCCAAATGCCCCAAAACTCGAACAACTTGAAATCTGAATGAAAAATCAAGCAAACTTTGCCTCGGAATCCGAACTCTGCTTTGGAATCCAAACACTACCATGTTGTTCACGTGGGATGTAGTGACTGTACAGCCCGTAGATTTATCCGAACGCCCACTCATCTTGAAACTCGAATGTTTTGGAACTTGAACAGGATTCTGGGATGGATTAAGTTTGAACTCCAAGGCATCACTGTACCTTAATAAAAATAAAGGTATTCATTAATAACAAAAGTGCCCCCACTTTTAAAAAGTGCATGTTGTTACAGAGATTAAATGAAATAATGTGCAGAAAACATTTAGCACATTGCTGGCACCTGACCAATAAGGAAACGGGAGTGATCATTGGGCCAGGGGACCGTAGGAGGGGCCCCCATGAGTGAGAGACTTATCACACAGCAGGTGGTTGTGATAATGCCAAATAGCAATTAAAGAGCGGACTTATGAAAACAGCCTGCTCACTAGCTACATCGTGATGCCACCTTGGAATGAACTCTTCCCCCAGAAGAATTGTTTTAACTGATTCCTATCAAGAACAGATCCTGACTCACTCTAGCCAGTCCACAGTGCTTAGCAAGGCTGCTGCGCTGTCTCCCTTGCTCTCAGTATGTCTGGTTTTATACAGTGAAAGACAATTTGATACAAAAGCAGTACAACTGTGAGACAAAAAGGAAATATTCTGTTGACTGATTTTCTTGTGTTAAATATCAGTGCTCACATTTCAAAACTTATTTGTACATAATGAAAACTGCTCTTTGCTAGAGCATGTTGAGTGAGCATCCCATGTCTGGCTTTATGGGTCTTTTATGCCATGATTGATGACCAGCTAAAATGATAACGTAGATCCAATGAAAAGAAAAGCAACTGAGTTATTATGAATCAGGGGTGGGGCATTCATAAGAGTCATGGGATTTTCCTCTTTTCTATAATTAGTAAATTTTTTTTTAAGATTTATTTTTAATGTTTTTGACAGACAGAGAGATACAGAGACAGAGAGAAGGGGGAAGGCCCAGAACAGTCTCCATAGTTGCACATCATTGTTTTTTTTCCACATAGTTTCATTCCACAAGTGGGCGGGGCTGCACGGGGCAGGAACTGGACTGGGGTCTCACCCCAGTGAGAACTGAACTGGGGGCACACCCCAGTTCAGCATATGGGTCCACATGGGCCGGGACCAGAATTCGATCCTCGGTCCCCGGGGCTGCAAAGTGAGCGCTTAACCCACTGAGCCACCCCAGCTTCCCCTATAATCAGTACATTTATTGTGATCATTTAAGTTAGGACTTCTCAGCCCAGGTGTGGGGCATCTTGGTGAGCTTTGAATGGGGTGGTGCCAACCCCTGAGCCTTCCAGATGACCCAAGCACTCCAGCCTCCTAGAGCCTCAAGCACCCTCACCTACCTGTGCTGGGGTGCTGCATACATAGTGTCATCTATGTGAGCCAAGGGGTACACAAGGCCAGGAAGCAGTGCTGTGTCCTGCGACCACAACGGGAACATGATTAGTAGAAATTCTCACAAGTTATTTCCTGACCAAGCTTGGCTTTGACTGTGAGCATAAGCGGTAGATAAACTCCTAGTGAAACAGAATCACTGCCCAGCCTAAAACTTGGGCCTTCAGATTTTTAAACCTTGATAGAGAGAAGCTTTAAAAAATATTTTATTTGCAAGGAGTACTATCTGTCTTTAGAGAGATTTCTCTATTACGGTGGGGTTATTTCTTTGACTATGAAAACTACCCAGATGAGCTTTGAATTATGCAAATGTAAAGCCATGATTCTGTTTGGAAATGGATATGTTTAAAATGCTCAGTTCCAAGAAGCAATTTGTTCGTTTGTTTGTCTGTCTAGTGAATACGTATTGGTGGGGGCTATTCAGTTGGCAAGCCAGAGCTGGGTTCTAATGTCGACCCATCCAAAAACACCGAACTCCCCACAGTCATGCTCCACTATCGCCAGCAGGCGAACACTGGCAGAACGAAGACGTCAGAAAGAAGGCTGGATGGAGGAGTGGGCGGGGGCTGGAGGCCTTGGGGAGAGTCATGAGGAACACCAAGGGTCAGGAGAGCTGAGGAAGGGAGAAGAGGGGAGACGGAAATGGAGTGATGGATGAGGGCCTGAACCTTGATGGGTCTTGGATCCTTCCACCAACAAATCTTTCTCCTTGAAAGTAACAATGGGTACTTCCTCCACATAAATGCCACGTGGTCTTTGCATTTTTTCACCTTCTAGGGGGCGTTAAGTGAGGACACACACTCCAAGCCACCTCTGTGATTTCCTAGTCCACACTTTGACTCGAGAGATCATTACTGTTGTTACTCCAAGTGTTGGGGGTATCTTTGCCCCAATTTCAGATCCCACCCAAGGAGAGAGGAATAGGTTTCCCACAAAACTTGGTCATGAGATGCTACATCTGTAGCTTCACTGCAAGCTTTATCCTTAGGGCATTATAATCATTCGATTCTGATATGATGTCCTCATAAATTCACGAAGAGATTGGGTTACTGTCATCCTATTTCTTCTGGCATCGATGACTAATGAAAACAGCCTCAGAAATTGTAATGTCACAGCTCAATGTTATTTGAGGGAGTCTGAGGAATAAAGGGCAAGGAAGGGTAAAGAGACAAGTATCACCTACTTTCTCTTTGTACTCACCTGTATGCACTGCCCTGTTCCCATGTGACCATAAAGCCACCGTTATTTTTTAAAATAGGTTGGGTTATAGACAAAACCCACTCATTCTAACTTCTGCTTAACCCAATCTCATTGTGAAAAGAACTCCCACCCGTGTTTCAGGTGTGACATGCTATTGCCTCACCTAGATTATGCTCCTTGAGTACAGAGCCTGTGTCTTTGATGTGAAAAGAGTCTCTGTGATTTACCACCTGACCCTTCTCCCTTGCCATCCTATCCTGTCCATGGACCTACTGTAATATCTTGTACAGTCCTGTATGCACCACTCACTCTCAGGAAATCCTTGTGAA
>PVKE010012067.1:0-39033 GCA_004027555.1 Craseonycteris thonglongyai
TTTATTTTGTTTTTTAGATTCCACATATAAGTGAAATCATATGGTATTTGTCTTTCTCTGCCTGATTTATTTCACTTAACATAATACCCTCTAGGACCATCCATGTTGTTGCAAATGGTAAGATTTCATTCTCTTTTATGGCTGAGTAAGTACCATTGCATACATGTACCCCCTCTTCTTTATCTGTTCATCTATAGATGGGCACTTCGGTTGCTTCCATATCTTGGCTGTTGCAAATAACGCCACAGTGAGCATAGGGATGCACATATCTTTTCAAATTAGTGTTTTGGATTTATTCAGGTAAATACTCAGAAGTGGAATTGCTGAGTCATATGGTAGTTCTATTTTTTTTTTTTTTAATTTTTTGAGGAACCTCCATACTGTTTTCCATAGTGACTGCACCAATTTACAGTCTCACCAACAGTGCACAAGGGCTCCCTTTTCAAGAATGAGGTTCTTTTGCAACCCAGACAGTCTGACCCTGGAGTATCCATCCATCACCCTAGTGTCCTGCCTAGCTTGCCCTTTCCTCAGTCCCTCCAAGTGAGCTTTTTCTTTCTTTCTGCAACAGGAATTCCCAAGGATGAAGATTCTGCCTGTGTTTTATTGTTGCCTGCAGCCAAAACACAACTGCATCCTGTTAATCCTATTTCATTTTTGACCTACGTTTCCCTCTGTAAATACAATAAAACTCCCCATCCTGGTCTGCATTTCCCTTTTCTTTTATCTTCAGCCTAATTTTGTATGTGTTTTACAAAGTTACATTTCCCAAAGTGAGTGGTATTACACAGTACAATAAAAAAAATTAAAAAAAAGCTAACATTTACCAAGCACTCAGAGTACAGCTGGGCAGCTTCATGCCTAGAACTCCTCACACAACCAACGGGAGGTACTGACATCCTTCTCACTCACAGACAAGTAGCTGAGGCACAGAAAGCTTAACTGAATTGCCACCATCATGGCCAACAAGGAGAGAGCTGGGATTCAAACCCCGCAGTCCGGCTCAGAACGAGGCTCTTCACCATGTTCATCTACTCTGTGCCAAAGTCATCCTTTATCCACTGGTGACTTATTCATCTATGAGCAATACCATTTATTCATTCAACATTCAAAGAGTACCCACTATGTGCCAGGCACTGTTGTTCTAGGCACTGGGAACACAGTCATGAGTAAACAGACAAAAAGCCTCGGACTTTGTAGAGTTTATGTTCTAATTAGGGGAAGAATAACGAAAACAGGTAAACATGGAATATGTCAGATGGTGGCAATTGCAAGGGATAAATATTTAACCCATTTCTTGTTTAGAAAAAAAAAAGTGCAGCATGCTGCTGTGTTCATTTAATTTTACATAAACACACTCTTTGAGGCTGAAGCAAATCTAACTGGTTTTTAATGTGAAAATAAAATGTAAAAACTGAGATGCTGGGAAGGCTAAGTGGGTTGAGTGCTCTCTTTGCAGCCCCAGGGTCTGAGAATCGACTTCTGGCCCCGGCCCATGGGGGCCCATATGCTGAACTGAGGTGTGTCCCCAGTTTGGTTCTCACCTGGGGCGGGCTTCCCCTGTGGGAGGACCCTGGCTCGCAGGGGCATGCCTCCCATGTGGCTACTGAACACTTTTTCAACAATATGAAAAATTAATACAAAATAACTCAAAAAATTAATATTGATTACAAGTTAAAATATTTTGAATATATTGGGCTAAATAACATATTAAAATTAATTTTGAGGATGCTGGCATAGCTCAGCAGGTTGAATCCTTGTCTCACAACCAAGGTTCAGGGGTCAAATCCTGGCCCCGGCCCATGCAAACCCCATATACTGAACTGTGGAGCAACTGGTAGCTACTGGGAAAGGTTCTTGCCTCTCATGCAGGAGGCCCCCAGCTCAGTTCCCACCCCACGAAGCCCCACACCCACCTGTGTGGATTGAAACTATGTCATAACTAATGAGGTACAACTATGGAGACTGCTCTGGGCCCTCCTCCCTTCTCTCTCTCTCTGTCTCACCTTCTCTCAAACAAAATAAATCTTTTTTAAAATCCACATGAGGTATCATTAAGAAATAATAAAATAAAATTAATTTCACCTGTTTCTTTTCTACTTTTTATTGAGGCTGTGAGAAAATTTAAAATCACCTGTGTGGCTTGTATTCTATTTCTATTGGCCTGTGCTGACAGAGATCATCATACTTTAGTGTTTTGCTGTAAAAGAAAGCCCAAAACTGAAGCTACTGACTAGAGGTTCCTATGTCAGTGATTACTCAACTTATTCTACTCATGAACCATTTCACCGGTGCCAGGTATTCCCCTCTATCACCAGCCCTATCCACGCCTCTTATTAGAACCTGGGAACTTTCTTGGGGGGACCAAAATGTTCTATATGTGGTTTGAGTAGTAATCACACTAATGTAGTGGTTAGATGTAAAAATTCATTAAGCTGTACACTTCAGATTTGTACGTTTTACTATAAGTAAATTAAGTCTAAAAGAAGTGGAAAGGGGGAAGCTGGGATGGCTCAGTGGGTTAAGAGCTCACTTTGCAGCCCTGGGGACCAAGGATCGAATCCTGGCCCCGGCCCTGGCCCATGCAGGCCCATATGCTGAACTGGGGTGTACCCCCAGTTCAGTTCTTGCCGGGGCCAATGCGGGAGGCCCCGGCCCTGTTCCTGCCCTGCACAGCCCTGTGCCCACCTGTGGAGTGAAACTATATGGAAAACTAATGCTGTCAACTATGGAGACTGCTCTGGGCCCTCCCCCTTCTCTCTGTCTCTCTGTCAAAAAACAATAAAAATAAATCTTTTTAAAAAGTGAAAAGTCTGGATGATGGGATGTCTGTTTTGAAAGTACAAGAAGAATCACAATATTTTAGAGTTGATGGAGACTCAAGAAATGAGCAATGCCACCCCCATCATTTCCCAGCTGGGGACACAGCCCTTCCCACGGGCCTATCTCCCAGCACCAGAACAGAACCGTAAAGCCAACTGGGTTCTTCACAGGGTTTAGACCACCTGAGTTCCCTGGGAGCCCCCAATTCACCCTCCAAATAAGAATGTGAAGCGTGGGAAAGGCTCAGCAGGGGGCCAGTGTGGCGGCTCCGTGGAGGAGACAATAGGAACAATGGGAAAACAAAAACCCCCTCCAGAGGAGAAGGCTGGCTATTGAGGGTGGCAGTCTACTTCAACCAAGAGAGGCGGGCAGGCTGAGAACCTGCCAAGGAGAACAAAGGGGGAGACTTTGAATGGGGAAGGCGCCTGGGCCAGCACTGAGCCCCCTCCTCCTCCCAGGCCCACCTGCTCAGCTCTTTCCTCCGCCTGTCTGGACAAAAGCAAACACTGAGGGTTCTCTCAACTTCCAATTAGTTTTTCAAATGAAGTAAGAACCACTGGGACCCCGTAGCTACTTGTGGTTTTCGAGGTGAATGCAATGGTAAAGGCAGAAGCCACGATGGCAACAATTCTGGTGCTTTATCACCATTAACGACGCCACTAATGGCGTCTTAAAAGATTTAACCCCTCTCTGTAGCGGTTCTGGGAGCTTCCCATTCCCACAGGGGTTCCACTTAAAACCAAGTGCATTGTTTTTTCCCTAAAGAAATGCTCTAATGAATGGGGACCTCATCGCTTTGAATGATAGCTTGTGCTTGTATTAACTTGAAGTTCACAAAGAGGCTGCTCATGCAGTACTTCACTTGCTCCCTACCGCAGCGCTCTGCAGAAAGGCAGAGCAGGGCATCAGCCTCACAGACAGGTGAGAGGTCAGCTGACTGTCAGGTCCTAAGGCTGGGGACTGATTTCTGATTTCAGGGCAGTGCTGTGGTGTTGATTCAGGACTCCAGGACCCTCAGGAAATGAGAGCTGACTCATCAAGTGAATTAAGAACACAGACAAATGTGGACCCGGTACAAACTGTTTACTGGGCTTCTGCTAACAATACACAGAAAAATAACAATGACAATATCTATACTAATCATAGCAAACAAAGTCCGTGCTAAGTGCCAGGCACTGTGGTTTAGGAGTATTTTGGGTGTGACCTCATCTAATTCTTATAAAGAGCCCTCATGGGTATTATCTGTTTTTTACTGATGGGTAACTGAGGCCCAAAGAGGTAAAGAAAGATGCCTAAGGACACACAGCGAATCAGGAAATCCAGAGCAAGTCAACTGGACTCTAAACTGCTGTGCTTAGTACTCCTTCAAGAAGGCCCAGCACTGTTCTGGTGACAAAGAAAAACTAGAGATGCACAGTAGTTAAAGTGGTTAAAACAGATTTTATTCAGGACCACTGCAATAGGGAAGAGAAACTTCAGTATGGAATTGGGCTCAATTCCAAATACAGCATAGGCAAGAGGGAACTTGTAGCCAAGGAGCAGGGTGGGGATCCGTGGATAGAAATTTACTAAGAAGAGACGTGGGGGGGGGGGAGGGGAAGGGGGATTCTGGCCAAACCGACCCAGCAGGAGTCTTGCTGAAGGCAGGTCAGGGTGATCAGACATTGCCTGGGGAATGGTGAGTGATGAGGAACCTGATCAGATATCGAGGCGATCAGATACCGAGGGGGGTGGTATTCTGGTTACACTGACTCAGCAGTGTTCTTGCTAATGCTTGATTTTACAAGGAAGTGCACAGATAGGCCCAGAAGGTTCGGGAGCCTGAATGAATTTTGGTCAAGCCAAGAATCTGTGTCAGTCGTGAATAATTTGAGCAACAAAATCCAGCGGATTTCATAAGTTAAGAGTTCGGCTTGCTGTCAACTCCAGCCTCCCCAGACCCTCTACTAGGCTACAAGTGAGCAGATCCTCCCCTGCAGTCCTGTTCTAGATCTAAGACCTGAGAGCCCTTCAAGAAGCTTTACCAGGTGGGAGGGCCAGAAGGAGAGCATGACGTGAGTTTCTGTCCCTGCTGTCTCAGCATAAAATGCAAGTTCTCTAAAATTGGTCCTAAAATAAAATCTAGCCCCTTTCCTTTACCATAGCTCTGAAAGCCCTGTCTGTGCAGGTTTCTGAGGATACTGTCCTTGCTAACCACACCCTCGTCGCACTGGCCTACTTCTCAGCTCAAATATGCCAAGATCTGGGGAAGCTGGGACAGCTCAGCGGCTTGAAAGTTCACTTTGCAGCCCTGGAGCCCGAGGATCGAATCCCAGCCCTGACCCAGGCAGATCCATATGCTGAACCGGGATGTGCCCCCAGTTCAGTACTTGCCGAGGCCTATGCGGGAGGCTCCCGGCCCAGTTCCTGCCCTGCGCAGCCCTGCGCCCACCTGTGGAGTGAAACTATATGGAAAATTAATGCTGTCAACTATGGGGACTGCTCTGGGCCCTCCCTCTTCTCTCTGTCTCTGTCTCTCTCTCTGTCAAAAAACAATAAAAATAAATCTTTACAAAAAGAAAATATGCCAAGATCTGGCTAAAGTGCTCTTCCCTAGCTCTGCAAATGCCCTGGACAAAAGTTGTTTCCTCTGAAGCCCTTCTCACAGCCATAATCACTGGTCCCTTTCTCTTGTCCCCTCCAGGTTGTTCAGTGGACTAAGGGCAGGAAGTGAATGTCTTGTTCACTGCTGTGGCTCTAGACACAGCACAGTGCCTGGCGTGTAGCACATGTCTGTTGTTGCTGTTGCTTTGTTCTCCAGGTCCCTCTGGGTCTGCAGGCCAGCCTGGAACCAGCCTTGGCGCCCCTTAGCCTTGCCAGTCCCTGCTCCAGAAAGCTGGTTCCTGGCCTCCTTTCCTCCAGCCACTGCACTTCCATTCTCAGGCCCTAATCCACCACTGTCCATTGGTGTCAGCTGGCCTTTCACAGCTGTACAGGTCTGATCACACATGTGAGTCCCAGAGCCGTGGGCTCCCCCTGCTCTCATCCCTTCCCCACTGAGACACAAGGAGCCACCCAACAGCAATGGGAGACCAATCTCACCCTTTTCTCTCTGGGCAGAATAAACTATAAATTAAAAAAAACCTGGGGACACTGGGATGGCTCAGCGGGTTAAGTGTACTTTGCAGCCCTGGGGACTAAGGATTTAATCCTGGCCCCAGCCCGTGCGGACCCATATGCTGAACTGCAACACAACTGGTAACCACCAGAATGAAGGCAAACATTCCCACCCCCCATGCGGGAGGCCTTCAGTTTGGTTTCTGCCCCTCAAGGTCCCACATCCGTGTGGAATGAAACTATATGTCACAACTAATAATGTACAACTATGGAGATTGCTCTGGGCCCACCCCTTCTCCCTCTCTCACCTTCTCAAAATAATAAATCTTTAAAATTAAAAAAAAACAACCCACTATGAATCACATAAAACATATCTATGTGCCACCAGTTTGCAACCTCTGAGAAAGGTGAGGCCTCTTTCCCATTTTAGAGGCACACTTGTAATTGCTCACATGAACCTCCGGCCTGCAGAATCCCATTCAGTAGTGTCAAGTTCCAGAATCTCCTTTCCCCTTCCCCTCAAATCCCAATTTCCTCACTGCAGTGAAGCCCAGCTAAATTGAAAAGCAATTTGAAGAAAACATTTTTTACCAATCCCCCACATTCTCCATTCAATACTGTTGGGATTACCCACATTTTATCTAAATGTGTTTATGTTTCAATTAATAGAATTACAGGCAATGAGCCAAAGTATATAACTTTGGGCCAGTTAGGAAAGAAGCCAAGCACTAAGTCAAGTGCTTTAGCTGCATGAAACTCCTTCAGTCAGATGAGATAGGAAGTGTTCTCTTTTACCGAAGAGAAAAAGGAAGCTTAGAGAAGTTAAGGTGCTTGTCCAAAGTCCCTTATCCTAGTAACAGCAGGTCTGCCTGACACTGAAGTCTATACACTTACCCACACTATTAATATTACTACTCTAAGTGATATTAAACAGTGTAACCTCCATGTAATGGTGGTCTTGGGCACAGCTTCAAAAGGGGCATTGAGATGTGTGTGATCCTCTTTTAAGAGTCTAAGATAACTCACACGGTCGGCCTTCTTTTAAGACAATCCCTTCCCTTCCCCATTGCATAGTGAGACCAGACTTTTGAGGCAAAAGCACAGCCTTCAGATACTAACAGGGCCCTTAAGCAGACGGCTGGTATCCAGTGCTATTAGAATAGGGTGAGAGGGACCAACATGAAAGGGCCTGAAGAAACACCCTGGCCATTGTGTCAATAATATTTCCCAACTAAGTCCTCGATATACACGGGTCCCATCCGTCCAAAAGCACTAGAATAAACTCTCAATCAAGACTTTGTTTCTGTTATTCTTTTTATTCCAAAAACAGATTCATTACAGATTTTAATGTTTCAAATACAGCATTTGGGTAAGTTAGGACTATTCACAGCATCCTGCTAGGGCATCATGCCAAAGAAACAGAATATCTGGGTTCACAGGTATCTACTCTGTGTTGGGGCAGTAGAAAAACAAGCAAAAAGTCTAACCACAATTTCAACTTTCTTTTAAATAAAGGGTTTTTTTCATTCTTCTTTTCAAACTGTGAATTGTTCTTGACTCTTCTTGACATTCATTTCAGGTTTCAGAATTTCCTTTCTTCTGTAACTAATGTGCTGTTCTGAAAGAAAATGAGGACAAATACAAAATAAGGTTTCAATTCACTGTTATAGTTAGTTCCTAACTGGTGACAACAGCGAGACCAAGGTACTCTCCCACCATAAGATCCCATTAATAAGGGAACAACCATTTTTCTATTCTATTTTTTTATGTCCCATCTCATTTCAGAGAAGAATGTAAGATGGCTAGTTCAAACTGAAGCTGATAACAACCTAAATAAAAACAATCAAACAAATGTGATAACTAAGAAAGTGGTATGTGAAATTTTAAGGAGATAATTCCAGACACACCTCTCATAGTGCAAGGCCAAAAAGATAGTGTAAATTTCAACTAGATGAACAGAGAGGACAGTTTAAATGCTCATCTTTAATTTCCCAGACTCCAGGTCCACCAACCAGCACGTGGCCCTCATGTAGTCTGGAAGACAACATTCTGACCACTCAGTATAGAAACCTGCACCATACTCCTGCCATGCAGTCATGCCCTTGCCAATGGTCAGAATCAGTGTCTAAACCTAAGAAAAAATAGTTCTCAAAAAATGGGACTCAGCTCACAGAGAAATTTCAAGAGAGGATAAAAACATTCAATCTCTTTATTCGTTCTTTCCCCAAAGCTGCCTTCCCCTGGACTCCAAAAAGTAGTGGGAAAACACGAGAACAGAAATGACAATCTAGACAGACACTGTGTGTGACCAGAGGGGGACAACGGCAAGTAAGTGATTCGGTGGCCCTGGTAAGCAGGGGCAGGGTGCAGACACACAAGCTGTCCTTAGGAGGCAAATGTATCCAATGATGAGGGCTGATGTCACGCCACCATCTTCCACAATGGCAGGCTCCAAACCAATTCATCACCAGTTCCCAGAACTAATCCTGAGGGCCAAAGTGAGTGCCCTTAATTCCCTGCCAACATTCACAGGTTCCCAGGTACTTGAAAATGTGTGTGTTCCAAAACACTCACGTGGAGAGGACAGCATGAGTGTGAAATAAGAACAGCTGGAAGGGTGGTGGCTCACAAGCCTCTATCTTGGCTAAGAAGTTATGCCTGATCAAATCAACGTCTGTCCTCAGATCAAAAGCACTCAGCTACAAGGGACTTCACTTTAAAATACTAGGTCCCCTCCTCAGAAGTCCAAATATACAAATGATCAAGTGACCTGCTTCTCTTCCACACAGTATGATTTGGGGGTAGCAGGATGGGGGTGGACTATCCAAAAATCAAGAAAAACAAAATTAATCCACAGACTTTAAAGAATTAAAGAGAGGGACACTGGGATAGCTCAACAGGCTGAGTGTTTGCCTTGCAACCAGAGGTCTGGGGATCAAGTCCTGGCCTTTGCCTGTAGACCAGACCCATGTGCTAAACTGTAGTGCAACTAGTAACCTCCAGGACGGTGGCGAGGGTTCGCATCTCCCACTGGGGAGGCCCCAATTCGGTTCCTGCCCTGCGTGGACCCACATCCACCTGTGTGGAATAAAACTATGACAAAAAACTAATGATGTACAACTATGGAGACTGCTCCAGGCCCTACCCCCATCCCTCTGTCTCTCTCACCGTCTCTTAAACAATAAAAACTCATCTTTAAAAAGATCCAAAGAATTAAAGA
The DNA here is from genome assembly GCA_004027555.1 of Craseonycteris thonglongyai. Lineage (NCBI taxonomy): Eukaryota > Metazoa > Chordata > Mammalia > Chiroptera > Craseonycteridae > Craseonycteris > Craseonycteris thonglongyai. Next base: position 9,140 of record PVKE010012067.1, read on the forward strand.
GCTCAATATTTAGCAGAAAGAATTCTGAAAGCAAATCTCAGACAGAGCAAGTATAATTTAGGACAAAACCAAATGGAAAGACCAGGGTGAGAAGGAACTGACTAAAAAGGGACACGGGGCACTCCTTAGAGTATGAAAATAGTCTAACTTTATTGAGGTAGTGTTTACATGATTGCTTAAGTTTGTCAAGATTCACAGAACTGGACACCAAAAAGGGTGAATTTTACTGTATATAAATTAAACCTGAAAAAAAAACAAATGTAGGGGAAGCCGGGATGGCTCAGTGGGTTAAGCACTTGCTTTGCAGCCCCGGGGACAGAGATCTGAATTCCAGCCCTGGTCCATGTGGACCCATATGCTGAACTGGGGAGTGCACCCAGTTTGGTTCTCACCGGGGTGAGACCCTGGCCCAGTTCCTGCCCTGTGCAGCCCCGCCCACCTGTAGAATGAAACTATGTGGAAAAACCAATGATGTGCCACTATGAAGACTGCTCTAGGCCCTCCCCCTTCTCTCTGTCTCTGTATCTCTCTCTATTGAAAACAAAAAATAAATAAAAATATACAAAACAAAACAAATGTAGTTTCTTTCTGTGTTGAGGACTAGATGTTCCAGCTTATGCTTACACATTAGTCAAAAGGCTCTACAGTCTATGCTTTTGTTGATTCCTCCTATTTTCAGAGGATTAAAAATTAGACGGTTCTGTTGCTATGGCAGGGAAAGCCATTTCCACAGCAAAGGACAAGAGGAACCATGACTAGAAAATTCAAATACCTCTCTCCTCTTTGTTGGCTTAGTAAGCAAACTATGCCCCAAGTACCAATTCCAACCCACCACCTGTTTTTGTATATAAAGTTTTATTGAACACAGCCATGCTCATTTGTTTACAGTCTATCTGCCTCCTTTCACATTACAGCAGCAGAACTGAATAGTTGTAACTGACCATATGACCAGCAAAGTCTAAAATACTATCTGGCTCTGTACAGAAAACTTTTGCTGATCCCTGCTCTAGAGGGGCTGATCAATAAAGCTGACCTGACACTCTCTCCTTCTCTCCCTTCACCTTGCTTCCACTTCCATCTTTGCCCTGAATAGAAAATGGGTGACATTTCACATGACATGTTAACCACACAGGGAGCAGCCCTGAAACATACACATCCTAAGCTCCAGGAACCTGGGTTCTGATGTTGGCTTTGATCTGTGGCCATGTCTCACCAAATCACACTGGCCCAACTAGACGTTAATGTTATAGGTTAGTGTGTTACAAAAAGGCCTAGAATCAGTGACAAGGTGTGCCTGGATTCACCATGGAACCATAATGTCATGAATTTAGATGTTCTGAATGGGATCCCTTTTATAAGCCCAAGGTCAGTTCTGTCTTATCCTCAACTCCATTCTCCTATAAACACAGAGAAGAGGGACTATTGTCTAAAAAGTACCCATGGGACATAAGGAGGATGGAGTCAAACAGTCAAAGTCAGGCAAGGCTGCTCTTCTGCAAAGTTATCCCAACAGCTGGGCTAACCCAGGGGGCTTTGGCTTTTGCTCTGGTGCAGTTACTATCTGGTCCAGGAAGTGGGAAAATGGCCTCAGAATTCAGCTTTGGCTTAGGGAGGAAAGGGGAGAACTGGATAAATAACTGACATGCATAAGGCAGGCAAGATGGGAAAGGGGTCCTGCTTCTGGGATGAGTCCACCCTTCATCTTTACCGTAATGTCCTATATTTTGCCAATCTACTGCTCTGCTCTGCAGCGATCCTGCCAAAGGAAAGAGGGGTTGAGAATCAAGAAAGGACAGTGAGAAGAGAAATAAGCTGAGGAAAGAAATGACAAACACCCAACCAGAACTTCCGTTAGGGTAATTGATTTTCCCAGTGGCAGAGTTCTATTTGGACACAAACTGACAGCAACACGGAGTGGGCACTAACTTTCTGTACCGGATGGGGTAGGGTGGGGCAGTGATGAGAATCATGGTCTCTTTCCCCAGAAAATGTACACAATTTTAGGATTCCGGGTTAGAAACGCTTGCAAAGCAGAATCTAAATCAAATGGCTTCCACTCCCCTCTCCCCTTGATTTTGTTCATCTTTGTGGACAACTTCCAGTAAAAAGAGAACTCAGCAAGGCCTTTTGACTCTCTGGGGCCTAGACTGGCTGTTTCGAGGGAACAGGGTTGTGCTTAGAAAAAAGCAGCTGAGTTCCCGGCTCTTTCTCAGATACAATGCATAGCTGCCAAGTTAAGGTTGCTGGAGGGCCAGGAAAATGAACCAGCTGCCACTGCCCTGGTGGAATTTGGACTACTCCAGGGTGGTCCAGGAGCACATTAGGGCCAGGTCTCCATGGTGAGATTTGGGCAGGGATGAGATGTGTGGCTCTCCCACCCACTAATGAATGGTCTCTGGGAAAGCCTCTCTCTCAGCTGACCAACTTGATCAGCAGGCATGCCTGAAAATGCTAACCTCTGGAGGTGAAAGCAATTCTGACCTTTTCTTATTGACCGTTACATGGCTGAAATCACCCAAGTTCCAATAAAGTCAAATCAATGAGAAACACCTATGTGACATTTATATTTGCCTTTAATCCAGGTTCAGAAGTCAAGCTGCCATCACATTGAGATCTGACCACTGTGTGAACCTTAAATTGCCTAATTCTTGGGGACATGGTATGGGCTGCTGAGCAGTACTCCCAGCTGGGGGCCCAAGGCAGTTTCTGGGAGGGAACAGCATAGACCTCATGCTCAGGAGGATAAGCTCTGGGTACCTGCTGGGGGACAGAGGAGTCACCCTCTGGGGCAGGGGAGGAGGGCAGTATAGACTCTCTGTAGCAGCAGAGAGCATTTTTATACAGCCAGCACTACTTTAACAACAATCTTCTAACACATGTTCATATAATCCATTTTAACCTTCATAAAGCAATTACTTACTTCTCTAGTTCTAATGTGTTGGGGCATAAAGGGCTGTGGTTTTAATACATCTAAAGCTAACCAGCAAGACTCTTTTCTGACTTAAAAGGCTTCTGTATCAGGCTGGATTAACATGTCACACTTGCCTCTAAGGATATGAATCATTTTGCACATAGTCTGTTCAAAGAGTTGGGAGAGCAGAGCTGACAAAAATATTTCTAATCCCACTCTGGGATGGTGGCCCATGTCCAGCCTTACCTTTTGATTGCCTGTTGGGCCAGCATCCGATTGCCAGCCAGAAACGTCACACTTCCCAAGATGGCCAGGTACTTTAGCGTCTGGAACATGTTGAGTTGAGTCCAGTAGACATACATGAGCCCCAGCATAGCTACAAGAACAGGTGTCATTATAGCCAATTAAATGAAACAAATAAATGTGCTGGGGTAGAGGATAGTTAGGAACAATAATAGGTGAATCCTAAAAAGGTTTGTATTTCTAGACCAGCTTGTGTTGTTCCTTGTATCAGATTCCAGAAAAGAGATAATTCAATATACATGGCTCTCAGCCTTGGCTACCAAGAAATCCAGAGGTAAAAATCTATCTTGTTCCAATTCTCAGCTCACATCTGATTTTTTTTAATACAGGTTTTGTTTTTGTTTTGTTTTGAAACATTATTGACATGTTGTATTTAGGACTCATTTTATTTTTCAAATGCTGAAAGCACACAGGATTAAATAAATAAATAATTTCCTTTTTATTAAAAATAAAAAATAAAAAAATGTAAGGGTAATTTGCCGCTGTGATTAGGAAGGAAGCAAGGAGGACTGAGGAGAAAGGTTTAGTGAAAAGGGCTCAGGCCTGGGCATTGAGAGCCGCGGGTTCTGATCTTCAATCAAGGAAAGGCTCTATGGAAAGGTTCTGCCCTTCCAGCCTAAATTCTCTCACCTGTCAAACATGGATCATAATTCCTGCCCCGATCACCCCCATCAGGGTTGTGATGAGAATCAAATGAGAGAATGTGCACAAAAAGCACTCTGCCAAGAAAAGTCATGGCTCTAAACAGATTTATATTCAAGTTTTGTTCTCAGCCTGACCTACGAGGGCTATCACTCAAATCCAGTAACTAGGCTAGAGAGAAAGGTCATCCTTTCAATTTTGCCCGGAAGGATGATGGATGAACTACAGTGAGGGTTCTTAATCAATTTTGAGGTCATGGACCACTGTGAGAATCTGATCAAAGTTATGGATTTGCTCTTTCCCCAGAAACATAGATATACATTTGCCTAGAATTTCAAGGGATTCATCTGTGGACCTCTCCAGAAGCCATGCACTATGGACACAAGAGAGAATGACTTCTGAAAGAGTCAAAGAAATTATAAAATATTGAAGTCTTAGTGAAATGCAAGGTACCACCGATCTAATAGTGTTAAAAGTCTCTGAAATGCTGATTTGTGAATTTATTGTCTTATGTTTAGGTCCTAAGTTCTCAAGAGAATAACTCAAGATAGAGTGGCTGACTGTGAAAGGGACTGTTTTCTGACTGTCCAGATGCAGCCACCAGCAAATGTGAAGATCAATACAATGGGGAAAGATAATCTTTGGAAACTGCATTAATGCTCTTCATCTAAAAAGAAGGCTCAATGTAAAGATATGATAAGTGAGCAGTCTCTGGAAATGAACAGGGCACTTAAATGAGGGTAAATGGCCTGCCAACAGCAACCTAGTACAGTGAAACCCAATATAATGACAGCTGTTCTAAGCTGATGGCACAAACAGGTTTATCATATTAACTGTCCTAAAAGGCCAGGAAGAAGAGAGAAATGTTATACTATTAAGTCATTATAGGTATTAGGTTGTGGGTCTACTTAACAGTTTTTGCGTGGGCAGGCTAAATGTCAGAGGAGGTTAAATGGAATTAGTGCTTACCAGCATGTCCCAAATGAAAGACAATCGTGCTAGGAGCAAAAGTGAAGTTGGAGACATTGGCACCAATCCGAATCCACTAAACGATGGGGATAAATAAATTAAAAAGACATTAGAACTTTAAAGGGAGGCAACACATGACATGTCAAGGCTAATTCAATTAACAGCCCTATGGGCTTAAAAGTTCATACATACTTGAAGGACAGAGAATTTTTCGAAGTAACAAGTACCCTATTTAAAGGGTGTCCCAAAATTCACGCAAGATTTGAATTTTGCGTCATTTGTGCGGTAAAGTGTTGCCAACGAAAAAAAGACAGCGTGACAGCTGACAGTTCAGGGTTATTAAAAATGGAGCGCTACACGAAAGAACAACGTGTTTTCATTGTTGAGCAATGAAAATTTACAATTTTTAATTATAAATCTGTGTTTTCTTTCAAAATTACTTCTTGTGTGAATTTTGGGACACCCTTTAAGTTCTCAGGAAAATTTTTTCTCTTTTTTCTCTAGAAAGGCATTCCAACACCTGCTCTTAAATGTGCTTGGATAACTCAAACCTGAATATCATTTTTAACAGCAAACTTCTATTTTAAAACAGGTGAACCTATGAAGCTGGAAGGTCAGAAACTGCATTTATCATGAAGTCACTGGCACCCTTGCTAGTTTCTCCAAGTACTGGTAAGATAAACCCCCTGGTAGCTGGCAGGATCAATGCTCTTGCTGTGAGTTCCGTGCCTTTAGAAATTCTGATCACTCAAGGAAGACAACAGGTACCCATACACCGCGGTCTGGTTTCCAAAAGATTGTGGCATGCTTTTCAGATCTAGAGTCGCCAGTAATTCTTTTAAAAATTAATGAATGACGGGCAATTTTCCAAAAGCAAGCTCTAATGATTTTCCATACAAGTTCTCAAAATTCTCTGAAGTTTGAGGATATGCATCTGTTTATAATTTTTAAAGAGACAAAGAAAATCGATTGGTAAAAAAAATATTTCAACTGATACTTTAAAGCACAAAAGGCAAAAATTTCCTTCTTCTATACTTCTTAAAAAGTCCTCTCCTGGGGAAGCTGGGATGGCTCAGTGGGTTAAGCGCTCACTTTGCAGCCCCAGAGACCAGGGATCAAATCCCGGCTCTGGCCCAGACGGACCCATATGCTGAACTGGGGTGTGCCCCCAGTTCAGTTCTTGCCAGGGCCTATGCAGGAGGCTCCTGGCCCAGTTCCTGCCCTGCGCAGCCCCGTGCCCACCTGTGGAGTGAAACCATGTGGAAAACTAATGCTGTCAACTATGGAGGCTGCTCTGGGCCCTCCCACTTCTCTCTGTCTCTCTCTCTCTGTCAAAAACCAATAAAAATAAATATTAAAAACAAAACAAAACGAAAGAAGTCCTCTCCTTAGAAATCACCAACAATAACAGAGAATGCCTTTTTAAGGTTTTACATAGATGATCATACTAAACATACTATCCTCCCCCTTGCCTTTTTCATTCAGTAAGATATCATATATAAATCTATCCATTCTTTTAATAAGTTATGTATTAATATTATTCCATTGCATGGGTTTACCATGATTTATTTAACAACTGTTTTTATGAGGACTTCACATTGTTCAGTTTTATGCTCTGAATGGTGCTGAAATGCACAACCTTTGTACTCTTTTTTTATACAGCTATCAGTATTGGACTTTGTGTTTTCCCACACTTGATCTCATTCAAACGCTCCTGCAGAGCCTCCCAGTTCATACACTTTTATCATGTTCAATGACTATTAGGTACTTTCTCATGCCCCCTATTAATGAAGTGGTTGATGTGGCTGTTCCCTCAGAATGGGAAATTACAGTTATCCTAAAATTTTTTGACCACTGGTTCAGGTCACAGCTGCTAGACCCCTTTGGAGCTGTGCTGAGGCCAGAGCACAAAGCCTCCTTTAGAATGGCTACATCTGCTGAGTCTGGCACCAGATACTTGCTGCCCATGCTAATTACAGCTACTCACCAGAGCAAAGAGCAGGAGCAAGGGCGAGAGGATCAGGGCAGTGAATGTATTGGACACCACTGTGGGGGGTCTCTTCTCAGGCTCACGGAACAGGTGCTGCCAAAAGAAGTCATACCAAGAATATTTAAGAGCGTGCCCTTCCCAGCAGGGGCTGCCACGTATACCAGGAACCAAAATTCCAATGATAGTCAAGAAAAGAAATGTCTTCCAGGGGCTAAACCCTCCTGGCAATGAGTGGCCACTTGCTCATTTGCCACATCTCAATGCTGGCTTCTGATCCTAGAGGTCTCCTTCCAAAGACACTACAGCAGTGCCAGCTTGCTACTTGGCCAAGCCTCTTTCTCCTGGTGAATGCAACCCATCAAGTGGCACTTGCCCTGTATCAAAGAGGGAGTCCAGGTATACAGATGTCTTGGGTGATATGAAGCAGGTCTCTGCATTTCATAATGCTTCTGGGTTCCTAGGGTGGCACTAAAATATGTTGCTAGCCCGCTTAAGTCTGCTAACTGGTGCTAACCTCACCCTCTTCTAAAATTTAACAGAGCCTCAGTGTGGACAGTCCATCCCAACCATAACTCACTCCCCACCCCCACCCAAACCCCTGCTCCCCTCAGGAAGGAAGGAAGCCCTAGATATACTTTCTCCCTTACTCTCTCTGCCTGATTTCTAGAACACAGCCAGAAAGTTAGGCAAGCTGTCTGATGATATTTCTTTATTTTTTTCTGCTAAACAATTTTACATGAAGATCTTTGGGAAGCTCATCTGGATAGTGTCACCTAGCAGAAACAGTGAACTGGCAGTGCAGAGACCTCCAATTGGGTCCAAAGTGATATATATTGGCTGTGTGACCAGGGGCAAGTTGCTTGACCAACTCTGCCTCACTTCCTAGCTGGAGAATTGGAGATGAGAGGGTGATGACCATACTAATAGGCCTAAGAGGATATATTATTTTTAATTTATTTATTAAATTTGTTGGGGTAACACTGGTTAGCAAAATTATATAGGTTTCAAGTGCATATCTATAATACATCATCTGTATGTTGCACTGTGTGCTCACCACCCCAAGGTGACAACATTTTAGGGACCAAATGAAATAGGGCATTTGACTATGCTTTGTAAGCTATAACACATGTAAATTTTACTTTTTGTACACTTTCTTCCAATATATAAACTATGGCTATCTTTCCTGCTTGCCAATGTCCAGCCAACCCAGCTCCATGATAAGGAAGCCCCACCTGGGACTCCTGTTTCCAAATTTTCACCTCAGCTCCTCTCTGCTACCATTGCCATTAAACAATTTCTAACATTGTCTATGGCAACCGCTGCCACCTACTCCACCCTACAAATCAGCCAACACCCTTCATCATCATGGGTATAGCCCCTACTATGTAACTGCATTTTACATTCTTAAACAATGCTGTATCAACATTAGGAGTTAAAAAAAAGAATCCTACTACTCTACCCTTTGTGCCCTTGTCCTTTTTTTAATAGTGTAATGAGAGTAAGTAGTCTGCTTGAAACACTTCAACATTAATTCATAGTACGACTGCACGTTACAATAGGATCATTTCTCATGATTACAAAACAGTCCACTGAGTGGATCTTGCTCAGTTTTTTTAACCAATGCTCAACCTTTTAACAATTATTGTGTTTGTTTTGTAGGGTGCTTTAGGAAACTTTTCAAAGCCTTTCTTTTTTTTTTTTTAAGAAATTTTTTTTTTTTATATCTTTTTATATTTATAGAGAGTAATTGTTTTATCTTCAGTGCATATTTATTTCTATTTTACTTTTGACAGATAGAGACAGAGACAGAGACAGAGACAGCTAGAGAACCGAACTGTGGGAACTCCCCAGTTCAGCATGTGGGTCCTGCCTGGGCCGGAGCTGGGATTCTATCCTCGGTCCTCGTGGCCTCAAAGCGAGCGCTCAACCCGCTGAGCCGTCCCGGCTTTCCCCAAAGCCTTTCTTTTCTTATCCATTATCTGTTTTGATCCTCACAACAGTCCTGTGGGCTGGGCTGGGCTGGATAGGAATTCCTAATGTTTGTGTGCAAGGAAGGTGAATCCCAGGAAGAAAGAAAGGGCTTATGATGGAGAGGAAAGCCCTGTTTTCACAGTTGAGTTTTCAACCTGTCAGCCCTACCAGCCACCCTAATGTATGCAGGAGCAGAGAGAAGAAAGCCAAAGCCAGCTTCATGTGTCAAGCAGTGATCTCAGGGATGAACCTCCTAGATGTTTAGGAAAAATGGACTTGGGTTCTGAGATTGTCTCCAACTACCTGCTTTCTGTGAGCTGGTCACTGGGCTCTTGGAGGCTGTTTTTGCAGCCCTAGGATGGGACTGATATTTGCTTTGCCTAATTCACAGGGTTATGAGGACCAAACAGTAAAACACTGTATAAACAAGTTAATGAAGGAACCAGAGCCACTGTCTAGGGGTCTACTGCCTTCTCTTACTGTGCCCATTTTGCATTTCTCTTCCATATTTAGTGAAGAAACCCCTTGAAATATACCTGAATTTCCTGTTTGGGGGTGAAAAGGTTCTTAGACAGGACAGTCGATGGAGCATCTTCTTCAGGGAACTTGATGACCACATCAGCCTTAAAAAAAAAAAAAGGATAGTTTATAAAGACACTCATCAGCAGGACAGTACCCCCTAACTCACATCCAGGACCATCAATGAAAAAAGCTCCAAGCAGTCCAATCACTTCTGACCCATTCGCTGACAAATTAGGGCAATAAAAATTTCAAGAACAAAATAAGTACATTTATTGAAAATGCTTTTTAGAGCAAGAGTTCCAATTCTCTTCTGGTCTGGTGAACCCCATAGAGCTGCTTAATACAAAAATCTCAGCTGTCACTTGGGCTGTTACAGCTATAAAGAAAATGCTCCATGTCCCTGGGAAGTGTGATTTAGTCAACAGAAAAAAAAAAAAAAAAAAGAAAGAAATGAGAATGTGCTCTCATACAAAAAGCAGCCCAAAGTCCAGAAGGAGCTTTGAATACAACACAGAAATGCAGCTGTCCTTTTGTCTTGCAAAGGGAGCCAAACACCATTCACAGCCTGCAATTTAGACTCTGCTACCTTTCCAACCTCACTGCCTGCTGCTCCTGACCTTAATTCAGGCGCTCCAGCAAAACAGATCCACTCACATTGCGCTGAAAGCACCTCGAGTTTTTCTGTAGGCTGTTCCCCAGTGATCCTCTGATAGCCCACACTATTCTAATAAATCTTTGAATTTTTCAACCCCTAGCTCAAATGACATGTCTTTCAAGAAGTTTTCTCTCATCATACCAATCAAAAGTAAGATACATAGGTGAAAAGCACTATGTAAACTATAACATGCTACACAATTGTTGATTAGTTTATTAACATTTGGCATATTCTATAATTCACTGTCCAATACCATCCTGAATTAAAATCTTACCCTAGCCCCATACCATATCTCAAAAGCCAGGGCTTTTCTCTCTCACATCTATGTATCCCCCATAGTGCTTTGGTATAATATCATAACCCCGTCCAGTATAATTTTTATAGAAACTTGCTAGAATACACAAGGGTAAATGTATACCTCATTCATTCACTTAATCACTATTTATTAAGCACCTACCATGTGCCAGGCCATGTGCATGCCCCTAAGACTACAAATGGCAACAGCAGTCCCTCATCTCACAATCTTATTTATTGCCCCATGGATTGCACAGGCAAGGCTAGAATAAAGTGCCCATACCCTTGAAAAGGAGCTGTCTGTTGTCTGACTGTGGCATAGCCACTCTTGCTGGGACAAGGTACACTTAGGCACATACATACCACATTCCAAAGAATTGGGTTCTTCAAAGTGGCATCTCCGATGATCAAGTAGAGAGTGTAGGTGCCGGATGCAGAGTCAAATTCAATCTTTCTCTCGGAAGTATCCAGTTCAAACCTGTACACATTCTTGCTGTCTGGCTCAGCAACAAACACCACTTCCTGGCCAGTCTTCTGGTTATGGAGCCGGACAAATGTCTGGATGGACCAAGCATACAACCTTTCATCTGATAATTTTAAAACTCCCTCTGGGCCCAATACTGAATCAATGAGACAGCGGACTGTGGCTCTTTCTTCACAGTGGGAGTCTGGGATATGCCAGACCTGCCTGAGAGCAGGAGTAGCCTTTCTACTCTGGTTCCCAGCTCAGAGATAACTTTACACCAGTGTAAGAAATTCAACTTAGAGATTCTGCCAATTCTCAACCACTTGGAAGGCTGAATGCCCAGTTTGTGGATGATTTAAGCCCTTTTCTACTGCTTCTATTTCTTCTTCCTGCCAGCCTTTTGGCCACTTCACTACCCAATTAACTTCTTCACCAGAGGGTGAAAAGGGAAATGAGGTAGAACTGTAAGAGGTCCATTTTCAATTTCCTAATGCCTCCAGCTACAGATTTAGTCGAGGAGGCTTAGGGATTGATAGCAGAGTAGAGCAACCTGGTGTTACCCAGAGAGCTGGGCTCTGAAGACCGTTTTGGTTCCACTACTTATTAGTTGAGTTGGTTACTTAACCTCCTTGTGCCTTGATCTCTTGATCTTTAAGATAAAAAGATTAACTTCTACATGTGGTGTATCTGTGCAATGATTCCTGATAATGTATGCAAAGCATTTAGGTGCAGGTGATATACTCATTAGTCAACAAGCAGTTGCTGACGTTATTATTAATATGATGATACCAGTCTAACTCACTTCATAAGTTATATAGTCTAATCACTCACTATATTGTATACCTAAAACTAATATATCATGTCAACTGTAATTTAAAAATATAAAATGATTTGAAAGAGCAACTAAGATTTCTTACTTTAGAACTGTAGCAAAACTTAATATTCACTCAGAGCTTTCCTTTCAAGTGTTTCAAAATAAAGAATTCAACAAGGTAGGTAGATTAAATAACTTACATGGTCACACAGCATTGAATCCACAGAAAAAATGTAAATCTCATTTGTTACTATACACATGGACAACAAAGTACAATCATCAAAGTATTCAGGGAAAGGGGCCTGGAGATGTGAAGCATCCTGACTACAGCAGTCTTGGCCAAAATGTGATTTGGAGCCCAGATGCCTGGTCTTCCTTCATTCACAGCCAAGCATAGGTAGCAGCCTCGCTCATCTGTAAAATGCCATTCTAACTGGGAGGTCTAAGCCATGATTTCCAAAACAGAATCCTGGATGAGACCAGTATTCAGTTAAAGTTACATTTCCTCACTAACTTTCCCTGTCCTAACCCTGATCTCACCAATGCAGTCTTATAATTTCTTCTTTTCATATTCTTTCTTCCTTTATGCTGTTTGGCATCTTGAGAATGAGTTATGAAATGCTAAGAGCTTGAAGTGCTTAAAGGTTAGCCACAGCCCTGACCAAGTGCACTGACCCAGCTCTCTGGCACTTGAGGGTAGAGAAAAAAGAGCAACGAAGAAGTGATGGAAAGGGCCCTGGGGCAGCTGCTCTGAGGCCTGGGCACAAGTGCAGCACCTGAAGCTACAAGAAACAGAAAGCAAAAAGTTTCCAAGTAAATTTACTCATTGTAGAGGTCTGCTCTGAAGCTGCCGCCTCTCAGTGTGTACACAAGTCTGTTATCTCTTGCTAAAGTATCACTACAAAACACCTAAACCAAGGCCAGGAGGTCCCACATTCTCTCCTGTCTTTCAGCATTTAAAGTATTCATCCGAATTTCCCTTTACAATACAACCATGAATGGGGACAGGGCTGGGAGCAGTTCTTCTCAATCAAGGGAATGATAGAGGTGGAGGAGTTGCCTGAGAGGACAAAGGGCCATATCAGATTCTGGTGTGAAAATCTTTTAAATAATAATTATCATTATTTTACATATGAAAAACAAAAGTGAAGCCTATTAGTATCATAATACACGAACTAGGTACAGCTTAAAAATGGCTGTTCTTCAGACTCACACAAGTAGAAAATCTGCTTTGGCCAAAAGAAAAACATACTTTGGGCCTACTGCCTAGATTTTCCTTTTTTCAAAATTATTTTAATACACACACACATTTTTTTTTTTTCAGAAAGAAAAAAGCCTCAATTAAGTGCTGACCATGTGGGAGAACCTGAGGAAAAATCAGGGTTCAGAGTGAAGATCTGAAAGCAAGAATTCAAAATCTTCTGTAGTCAGTGTTATATACTCATCAACATCTCTAGCACACAATGTTTCAGGCCAAGAGAATGGTCTGGGCTTTTTCCTGACCTGGTGAGGGGTGAGTTCAGCACCAGTGTTCACATCTACCAGCTGGAAGAACAGAGCAAAGTTCTGGTGGCTGTCTGCGATGAATGTGCCCTTGGCCTTGGCTGGGTAGGTCACCCTGAAAGACATTTATACAGTAAATCTTCAAAGAAGACCTGCAAATATCTAAGCACAGAGAGTAAAGAATACACACTTCACTTAATTGCCTAATCTTCCCCCCTCCCATTGTAACTCTTCTCAGCTGTGGACAGACAGAAGTGGAGAATTAATTGCCTGTGGCCTGAGGGCAAATTGAACCGCTAAAGCCAAGACTGAGAAAAGCACAGAAAAAATTTATTAGGGTCTGGGGAAAACATTATGTGCAGATGCTCCAGGTTTTCACCTAGGACCTAAGCATGTCTACTACTCCACCGAGTCATATACCAGCAGGGCTACATGTTCCACTGCAGGTACACAGGTGGACTGAAGAGCTAGGCTGGCAACCGTCAGGAGAAATAATCACAGGGTTGATGTTAGCAGTATATGTGAGGAAGAATGGGAGACCAGGGGTTAGGAGATGCAAAGGAAAGAAGGGTACTTATAGTTTTTTCTTTTTTAAAAAACTGTACTTTCTCCTGAACACTATTTCAATTTATTTTTCTCTCTGAAATTGAGAAATGTCATTCTCTCAAAAGGCAGACTTGATGAGAGAGCTTTTCACAACTATCCTGGCATTTCAGGTTAAAATAGCCAAGGGAGAAACAAGCTAAATGGTTGGTGATTGATAGAGCTCATATTTGGCTATATTTTTTACTTAGGCTTTATATTTACTTATGAGTAATACCAACTCTTCATCTGTACAGAACAGTAAACTTTGCAAAGCACTTTTACAGACATTATTTCAGTGGATTTGCAACAGTGCTCTCATCTCCCAAGTCACTATAAAAATGTCTAAACCAGAGGAAGAAGGCCCAGCCTTTTCCCAGGACTTAAAATGAGTGAATGTTCCGCTTCTAGGCTCTGGCTAACATCCCCTATCTTCAAAAGGCCTGAGGGTTTATTTTACTTTCTTCAGTATCTACAGCAACTCCAGTTGAGTAAAGTTGGGAGTATGGTGATACTCAGAAGTATTGATGAGTCCCCAAAAATAAGAGTCTAGGAGCAGGCTGACAAATGTGCTTCCTATAGTGTTCTGGCCCAACTCTGATCAATTGCTAATAGTTACTTAGAAGGTTGTGTTAAAAAAATTCTGAGTTCAGCAGGAACAAATGCTGTGACTGATCAGTGCCTTCCTTGGACTTGAGAAAGGAACTTGTAGCCTAATGCTTGGTATCTGACATGTCAGTTCTAAGAACCTATGAGGCTTCCAACATTTTAAAATCCACTGTAAGCCAAAGAGAACTTCCATGAGGCTACTAAAAGCCAATTCAGGACTGTGAAGATAAAAGAGATTACACCAGAATATAAATTAATGTACCGCTTCCTTTATTGATAAAGTTTGTTTTGTTTTTTTAAATATTGTCATCTAAACTAAATAATGTGGTGGGCAAAATAGCTAGCTGACTGGCTTAGACTTACATTCTGAGGCATGCCCTTTGTCTCATTGTGGACTGGTGGTAATACACAGTTTGTTCAGGGACTGACCACTGGCATAGACAACCCCCAAATCTGCTTGGCTGCCAAGTAGCACCCCTGGTGCCATGCCAGTGGAACTATACAGTCTTTTTAATCTAGAGTACAAGCTGGATCACTGAGGACATAGAAATGACATCTCCAGGAACTCAACTCAAGCCTAGGCGCCCCCCATACCCAGAAGGCATCCCACCTACCGGGTGGTTTTGGGTGCAATGCTCTGATCCTTATCCACAGTGGAAAGATCAACATTTGTGATGCCAACTTCAGTGGAAATCTTGACTCTGAGCTAGAGTGAAACACAGAAGAAAACTGCCAAGTCAATAGGTGTGTAAAGACATGAAAAAAATCCTAGGACAGGAGTCTACAATGATGTTAGTAAAATTAACCCAGCCAGGTAGTATTTTTACCTCTCCCTTCCTGAGAGTAGGAGTTTAACTCCTAATTCTTATTCCTTCTTCCTTTCTTTGGCTTTGGTTGGATTACACGTATTTATAACAAGAAAAAAAGTGTAGCTTTTCATGTGTACTTTAAAATAAAAGGAATAAGCAGTAACCGTCAAGTAATTTAAATTAGCAAGTACTAAGCTCTAATGACAGCCAATGTTAATTGAGTGTTTACTAAGTAAAAGCCACTGACTTTAAAAAGACTATTTCATTTAATCCCCACAACAACTCTGTAAGGTAGTGCTATTTCAGATAAGGAAATGAAAGATTATGAAGCCACTGGCTCAAGTTTAGATAGCTCATAAGTAACAGAGGCAGTACTCAAGAGTCCATTTTCTTAAGCACCATGCTACTCAGCTTCCCAGAAATACTTACTCTGTGCCAAGCAGACTAAGTCTGCCCAGGAAGACCTAAGAAGCAATGGCAATCATCTGTACTGTTCACTAAGTATTTCTGGTTCTCTTTCTGAGCATGTGGCAGAACTGTACTTCCCTGCCCACTTGGGAGTCGGGTGTGGCCATGTGACTTACTTTGGTCAATGAAATGTGAGCAGATATGCCATGTGTCACTACCAGGTGGAAGCTTTAAGAGTCAGTGTATGATTCTCTTTTCCTTTGATGGACACAGACAATGTATAGAGAAAAGGGCTTGGGTCCTGGAGTAGGAACAGCATGAAGCAGAGCTTCCAGGTAACACGCTAAATATACCTAGCGTGGGCAAAAAAGAAACTCCTTTTGTTTTAAGGCACTAAGATTTGGTGTTTATTGTAAGTGCAAACCAATTCAAACTTGACGCTTACAGTGTTTGAATGCTATATGTTCCTTATAAACATTTTCATAAAGAGGAGCTAGTCATTGCCAATAAACAAATTTTTAAAAATTAGATTAAAGTAAGTATAAAATTGCAAAACAGAAGAAAACATGTTAAAGTTTATATTAATGGGAAATTTTTTATTTAAAATCTAAGTTTGAATGTGCAAATTATGCAAACCGAAGGCACTTTTTATGTGCAAACATCTGTGAGACTTCCAAATATTTGATAAGCTTGAATGTAATACTTAAGAAAATCCTTGCCAAATCTACTGGTTTATAGTCTAAGTCAGGATCAAGGAATAAAGGGCTGGGCAAATAACTGAAGGAGAGATTCACCATTTTTCTAAAATGCACTGTCAAGATGTGACAGCCTCAAATCAAGGGCAAATAAGAAAAATTACAAAGGGATAAAGGCAGCTATCAAGTTAATTCCTTTTAACAGCCTTTTCTTCTGCCTCCCAAATAACTATTTTGTGACAACAGCCTCAGTATCAGGTTGAATAGGGGTGTTCTGTTTTGCTTAAAAAAGAAACAAAACAAAACAAATGAATATAAAAGATTTATAACCAGAAGCTGTAAGGATACTGTAATTTCCTACTTTCTGAATATACAGCCACCTGTTGGCAGAATTATATTTAGTATCATTGCTTGTCACTAAATCTAGGCAATTGGGTGAATTATGGTGGTGAAGAAAGAGAATAGTCAGCTTTCAAGTTGAATTACCCCCCAGGGAGAGAGCTGGGAGTCTACTTTGGATCTTTGGGCTACCTGCTGAGCAAACAGCTTCACAACTCATCCAGGACTCAGAACAAGAGCCAGCTTTGCTATATAAAGCTCAACCCAGAGAGGCACTGACACCACTTCCATCTGAAGAAAAACTGGAGTGGAAGGTTCAAGAAAAGAAGTAGCCAAAGAGCTTTTATCAGGCTGACTTTTAGCAAGACACTCCACTGACACCACTTTCCTTACATCCCACTGGAGCACCGGGAGCACCTGGTACAGAGGATATACAGAGATGGAAAGATGTGCTTCCAGTCCTAAAGGGAAGCATATGTGTAAAGCTAAATTATAAGAGACCAGGCTGCTGCTTTAATGGAGGGATGTACGAGGTGCTACAAAAGCACAGGACTGCGACCCAGGTTGGCCTACGGGTGTCCCTTGATTGGAGGGCAAGTAGGAAATGTGCAACAGGAAGGGTTAGGCTAGTTTTGGGAGAGGTAGGAGTTTAGCAATAGTATACCATGGAACAAAAAAAATCTGTCTTCATAGTTAATTCCTCTGCAATCTTCATTAACATTAACCAGATAATTTCCTTCTCTACTTCTGTGACTCATTCTCTTAAGGACTCACTCATTCAATTTGTAAATATCATCTAGAAATCATCGCCCCACCTATATGTCCATAAAGAATAGACTAGTCAAATAAATAACGGTACACATGCCCTATGAATTACTACGGAGCAATTAAAAAAAACAAAGTAGGTGTCCACAAAAAAATATGGAGATATTACCTTCTACTTTTGTATACATAGCCATGAATACAAGGCCTGTTTGGAAAAAATCCAGCCGTTGTCAGTATAATGAGAATGGTTACAAGGCTGGTTATTTTCCCTTGTATTTAGCATCATATCACGGCCGGTCATTGAATCTAAGCAACTTGGTGAATTATTGGAGGGGTAGGGGTGGTGGCAGGGGTGGTGGTAGTGGTATGTGTGTAAACTGTAGGCCATCAAGATGAATAAACGCCCTAGGGAAAAGCTGGGGGTCTCTTCTTTGTGACAAAAGCAACAAATACAACTGCTTACAGACTGATCCCCTTTGTCTAAAAAAGAAAGACTATGCATTCATTCATTGATATATGCATCCTTCTTTTTCTTAAAATGTACATAGTTAATTGTTAATGATGAATTCCCTCTGAGGAGAGAGACTGAACTGAAGAACTGAGAGAAGGCTCTTATATTTCATTATATATCTTTTTGTACCTCACATTTTTTTAAAACTACATGTATATTTTACTATTTTTTTTCAAAATAGGAATTATCTGAGCAATGAGATTGTGTGCTATATACCTTCCTCTTTACATTTTTGTATTGAAATGAACCACCCAATAAATATGATTTCTAAAATAATTACTCTCTTTCAGCAGATGGATATATACAAATAGATGTTTCAAAGTTTGTATAAGGCTCCTCAATGTATCCTGACTATAGTGATAAGGAAGCCATCAACTTTCGGGTTTTTACTTAAAATTCTGATTGTAAACTTGCAACAATAACATGGTCACTAAGGCCTGCTAATCAAGATTCAACTGTGTTTTTGTTCTAAAAGCATAATAAGCATTCCTAGACAATACAAATACATGAAATGATGAAAGGGAAAACTAGTGAACACAAATCATTTTGGGTTTGTTCTGAGCCCTAATTTTAAGAGGCCCCCTAAGTTACAGCTTTCTTTATTGAATGGAAACATTGTAGGGCTGTTCTTAAATAAGGAGCAGTTTAAAACAAGTCCTTCTGCTCCTAAAATGCTGCTATAAATGGGTCTCTTTAAACACTTAAAAGAAAAGCATTTTTATGTTAAAGAAAACTGAGAAAAATCATAACTTTTTTCAAAGCCCTATTGTAAAGAGTGCAGAGTAGGATTCCTGCTGGTTAGCTGCTTCTTCCTTTAAACTAACTGCAGGAGTAATTTTTATAGTAGGGAAAGGACTTGTGTAGCCACTTTAAATGCAGCTAAGCCTGCTTTATAGTGAATCATGCTAGTCCTTTCTCTGCCTGTGCTGCATGCCATATACACCTCAAAAAATGTTTTAACACCAGGAAATGCAGTCTTTCTGCTGAGAGTAATAACCCCCCTGTTTAGCTCAGTACTATAAAAAATGACAGTGCATTAGGGGCAATTAACGCTAAAGACAGCTTCTAAAATCCATGCTTCCCCTGACAGCAAGTCCAATGTCAATGAGTGCTATTACAGCCTTCTACACCAAACCACCGTTAATGCACTCTGACCAATGTCAAACACCTCTCAGGAGAGTAAACAAGACCTGCAGACCCGCTCTGAAGTTCTAAGTGTGACTATTACTGAAATTGCAAAGTAAAGTTGCATATGTGACAGAGGTCAGAGCTCACATGCACTTGTGTAAGGCTCCTCAATGTATTCTGATTATAGTATTTGTGTAAACATGTACACATAAAGCTCTAACATAATGAAGAGGGAAGAAAAAGGACAGCAATAGTCTCAATGAAGGCTTATTATCACTGAACGAATAACAACCATTAGCCATTTCTGCTATTTTGTACTTAATTTTCCCAACAACCACAGAAATACTTGAACAAACACCAGATTTGATGTTTGTACAGAAAGCCAAGCTGTTATAGTGATCAAGATAATGTAGTATTGGTAGAAAGATAAAAATATAGATTAATGAAATAGAATTGCAAGTCTAGAAATTAACCCTTAGACTTATGGTCAACTCATTTTTGAAAAGGATGCCAAGACAATTCAACAGAGAAAAAAAACAGTCTTTTCAAAAACTGGGTCTGAAATAACTGGCTATTCATATGCAAAAGAAGGAAGTTAGACCCCACCCCCCTTATCTCTCACCATATACAAAAGTAACTCAGGGGAAGCCTGGATGGCTCAGTGGGTTAAGCGCTCACTTTGCAGCGCCTGGGACCGAGGATCGAGTCCCGGCCCCGGCTCATGTGGAACCATATGCTGAACTTGGAGCTCCCCCAGTTCAGTTCTCTCTCTGTCTCTGTATCTCTCTCTCTCTCTCTGTCAAAATAAATAAGTAAATAAATAAATATTTAAAAAATATATATATTAAAAAAAAAAAGTAACTCAAATTGATCAGAACCCTAAATGTAAGAGCTAAAACTATAAAATTCTTATAAGAAAACATAGGAGTAACTCCATGGCCTTGGATTAGGTAATGGTTACTTAGATATAATAAAGCACAAGCAAATGAAAAAAAAATAAAGAAACTGGACTTCATCAAAATTAAAACTCTTGGGGAAGCTGGGATGGTACAGTGGGTTAAGCGCTCACTTTGCAGCCCGGGGACCGAGGATCGAATCCCAGCCCTGGCCCGTGCGGACCCATGTGCTGAACTGGGGAGTTCCCCCAGTTCAGTTCTCTCTCTGTCTCTGTATCTCTCTCTCTGTCAAAAACAATAAAAATAAATCTTTAAAAAAAAAAAAATTTAAACTCTTTGTGCTTCAAAAGAAAACAAAAAAAAAAGGGGGGGGAACCTTACAGACTGAGAAAATATTTGCAAATCATGTATTTCTATTTTTTAAAGATTTTATTGTTTTGACAGAGATAGAGAGAGACACAGAGAAGGGGGAGGGCCCAGAGCAGTCTCCATACTTGTATGTCATAAGTTTTCAACATGGTTTTTGTTCCACACAGGTGGGCGGGGGCCCGCACAGGGCAGGAACTGGGCTGGGGGTCTCCCACATGGGAGGGAGGCAAGCCTCCTCGAACCAGGGACCAAACTGAGGGGCAAGAACCAAACTGGGGCCTCCTGCACAGAAAGCACACCCCAGTTCAGCATATGGATCCTCATGGACAGGGGCCAGGATTCAAACCGCATTCCCTGGGGCTGCAAAGCAAGTGATTAACCCGCTGAGCCATCCTGGCCTCCCCTGTACTTTATTTTTTATTTTTTTAAGATTTATTTATTGTTTTTGACAGAGAGAAATAGAGAGAGATACAGAGATAGAGACAGAGAAGGGGGAGGGCCCAGAACAGTCTCCATAGTTGCACATCATTGGTTTTTCCACATAGTTTCATTCCACAGGTGGGAGGGGCTGCACAGGGCAAGAACTGGGCCGGGGCCTCACCCCAGTGAGAACTGAACTGAGGGCATTCCCCAGTTCAGCATATGGGTCCACACGGGCCGGAGCCGGGATTCGATCCTCCGTCCCCAGGGCTGCAAAGTGAGCACCTAACCCACTGAGCCATCCCAGCTTCCCCAACCCCCTGTATTTTAAAACAATATATTGCATTGATTTGCATCTTCTCAAAATAAATATATTTATATAAATATATACAATATTTATAAATTTATGTAAGTATTATAATATTACATTATATTGTACGTATCCTTTTGCAATTTGGTTTTCACTCAATATTCATTTTATGACAATTAGTCATATATATACATAGACCTAGAGCTATATGCATAATATAATTATCATAAAAGCAATTGTTTATTAGGAATAAATCAGATTTTATTAATTCATTTTCCTGTTGGACATTTAGATTTTCACAATTATAAACAATGCTGCTTTGAACACTTATTTTTTTTAATGATTTATTTTATTGTTTTTGACAGAGACAGAGAAAGACAGAGACAGAGAGAAAGAGACAGAGAAGGGGGAGGGCCCAGAGCAGTCTCCACAGTTTATGTCATCAGTTTTCAGCATGGTTTCTTCCACAAAGGTGGCGGGAGCCATGTAGGACGGGAACTGGGCTGAGGTCCTCCCGCATGGGAGGCACATCCCCTTGAGCCAGGGGCTGAACCAGGGGGCAAGAAGCGAATTGGGGGCCTCCTGCATGGGAAGCACACCCCAGTCAGCATATGGGTCCGCAGGGATAGGGGCCAGGATTCAAAATTTGGTCCCCAGGGCTGCAAAGCGAGCACTTAACCCATTGAGCCATCCAGGCTTCCCCTCATGTCTTCTTTTAAAAATCTTATCCTGCTCTAAAGTCAAAGAGATATTCCCCAATATTTTCTTTTAACACTTTTTAAGTATTTTGCCTTAAATTTAGGGCTTCAATTCACTTAAAGTTTATTTTTGTTGCCATAGTATTTTACACCCTGTCTGTAATTGTTTTTATTGCATTATATTACCATTGTTTGCTTATATGTGTATGACATATGTGTGGCAAAAATACAAAACTGGTAGAAAAATAAACCCCAAATCCGGGGAAAGATTTTACCACTCTAGTGGCACTTATGGAGAATTAAATGAAAGGGGTAGAGATGGAAGACAGTGAAACTATTCAGAAACTACTTTATCAGTCTAGATAGAGAACAAGAGGGCTCCATCCTAGTAGGAAGGAATACTGAGATTGAAGAACAAAGGGCTCATGCAAAAGACATTCAAAGGACTTGGTTAATGTCCAGAAGTCAGAAATGAAGAGAAATGAAGGGAAATGAAGAGGAAGGGAAGAGGAAGGGAAGGGAAGAGAAAGGGAAGAGACAGGGAAGGGGAGAGGAAGGGAAGGGAAGAGAAAGGGAAGGGAAGGAAAGAGGAAGGGAAGAGGAAGGGAAGAGGAAGGGAAGGGAAGAGGAAGGGAAGGGAAGAGGAAGGGAAGGGAAGGAAGGGAAGGGGAAGGGAAGGGAAGGAGGAAGGGAAGGAGGAAGAGAAGGAAGGAAGAAAGGGAGGGTTAAGAATAACTGTGACTTGGGCATGGCACTTAAACTGGATCTGTAATACGATTGTAAATGTAGAAGGAAGAAAAAGAGGTTTCAGGCACACACACACACACATGCCTTTTAATGTGTTCAGGTACAAATAAGGACCCCTCAAGGAAGGAAACTAAAATTTAAAAAAAATCTAGATTTTGGGGAAAGCTGAGATGGCTCAGTAGGTTAAGCACTCGCTTTGCAGCCCCAGAGACAGAGGATCGAATCCAGGCTCCGGCCCAAGCGGACCCATATGCTGAACTGGGGTGTACCCCCAGTTCAGTTCTTGCCGGGGCCTATGCGGGAGGCGCCCGGCCCAGTTCCTGCCCTGCACAGCCCTGTGCCCACCTGTGGAGTGAAACTACATGGAAAATTAATGCTGTCAACTATGGAGACTGCTCTGGGCCCTCCCACTTCTCTCTGTCTCTCTCTCTCTCTCTCTCTCTCTCTCTCTCTGTCAAAAAACAAAAATAAATCTTTATAAAAAAAAATTAAAATCTAGATTTTAAAGGTTAAAGATACACACTATAAAAGTTTCTATCCAAATTTTTGTATTAGTGAATGGACTAGGATCAGATGCCTCATCCCCAAAAGGTCAGACATGAAGTAGAGAAAAGACAGAGACTAAAGTTGCAGAATATATCTTCCTTTTTGCCGAACTTTATAAATATGAGTGTGTGATCTACCTATGTTAAGTAATGTCCCACTTTTGAGAAGGTCAAACTTTCCAGCTGCCTTGTCCTTTCATTAAAAACAGTGAGTGTCTCAGAAATAAACCTAAGAAGCTCTCCAAAGGCCAAATCTGGGATAATATAAGCAACAAAATAAATGATGATAGTAATAGATCATAATCTACAGAGTAAAATAAATATCTGAGTCTAAGGTATTATAAATAATTGAATAAATAAATGGGGGAAAGAAGAAACAGATTTTTCTTATAGTAGAATTTTAAATAATAAATGTGGAATGAATGAAAGAGAAAATCACTTTTTTTTAATATATATTTTTTAATTTTATTTACTTTTTTGAGAGAAGGTGAAGAGAGAAGAGAGGAAGGCCCAAAGCAGTCCCTATAGTTATACATCATTAGTTGTGACACGGTTTCATTCCACACAGGTGGATATGGGGCTACATGGGGCAGGAACCGAACTGAGGGCCTCCTGCATAGGAAGCAAATCTTGCTACTGAGCCATCTTGGTGGTTACCAGTTGCACTGCAATTTAGCATATGGGGTTTGCATGAGACAGGGCCAGGAATCAAACCCCAGACCTCATGATTGGGAGGCAAGCGTTTAACCACTAAGCTATCTAGGCATCCCCAAAGAAAAACATCTTTTAACAGATACCATATTAATAACTGTTGGGGAAGCTAGGATAGTTCAGTAGGTTAAGCGATCACTTATGCAGCCCCAAGACCAAGGATCAAACCCTGGCCCAGGCCTATGTGAACCCAAATGCTGAACTGGGGTGTGCTTCCCATGTAGGAGGCCCCCAGTTCAGTACCTCCCTCCCTCAACCACTGGCTCAAGGGGGCATGCCTTCCATGTGGGAGGCCCCCAACCCGGTTCCCGCCTGCGCGGCCCCCACCCACCTGTGTGAAACAAAACCATATCACCGTATCGGAAACTGATGATGTACAACTATGGAGACTGCTCTGGGCCCTCCCCCTTCTCTCTATCTCTTTCGTCTCTGTGTCTCTCTGTCAAAAACAATTAAAAAAAAAACTATTGCAGGCAAGATCAATCAGGATATCTGCAGAGTCTCAAAGTTCTCCAGCAGACACTTAATTACAAAGCAGAGAAACCTAACAGATACCACCTTAACCAAGTGAACAAGGTTAACATCACCAGCAATGAGACATATCAACATCATATACTTCCTAACAGGATGTACTGACAAGGACAGAGCATCACTTTTGGAATATTTTTGCAAAAAAATGCATGACCTGAGGAAACTTCAGACAAACCTAAAGTGAAGGACATTCTACAAACTATCCAGCACTCTTCAAAAGTGTCAAGGTCACAAAAGACAACCTATCCTAAATTGGAGGAGGCTAAAGGGATATGACAACTAAAGGGCTAGGTGATCCTAGGTGGAATCCTGGAATAGAAAAGGGACAATGGTAGGATAACTATAAGTAGACAGAGGCAATAAAACACAGTGGCAGAAACACTGAGCAAGGACAGCTGGAAGGAGAAAAGTATACTACAGAAAGGCTAGTTGCTGGAGCTGCACACAGCTCTGCAGCCTTCAGGCTGCCTCTCTTCACCAGGGTACATTCACTAAACTGGTACGTATCATGAAGGGTTCTACCCACATATAGGCTGGATGACTTGGACAAGCTACTCTACAGCTTTGAGCCTCATCTATGAAACAAAGATGACTCCACCCATCTCTTGGGGTTGTTGTAAGAATAAAATCATGTACACAAAGGCACACAGAACTGTGCTTCTCATGTCATAAACATTCAATAAAGTTTCATACAATTCTAATTCAGAATAAGAAAAGGCTGAACTATACCCTACAGTTTAAGAAAGTAGGAAAATCTGTAAGTCATCTTAAATTTCTATCACAAAAGGTTAAAATAAAAGCTACAGTGTCTGAAGGGATAAATTTCAATTAGCTGAGAAAACCACTAATGTGAAATACCTAGTTCCCACAAAGCATCAGATAAATGAGGCATAGCTTTCCATCCTTAAAAACCACTTGGATCTTCTATATATCTAGAGTCAGCTGAACATCTGAAACATAGTTCGTTATGATTACTAATTTTCTTCTGTACTTTACCCAGAGAGCGTCACTGCAGTGCTGCCACTTGATACTTTTCATCACCTAATTAGCATCAAGCACTTTCCTAAACCTATCAAGGCCCAAAACATTTAAAGAATATTCATGCCTCACTGGAATTATGGGTGATTTTTATTTTTTCTACTTCCTAAATTTTATGTAAAATAGTAATGCAATATGAATAATTTATAAATAGAAGAAAACCCGCTATGATCAAATTCTTGACTAAGTCTATCACATAGCCTATTTTGAATCTATCCTTCTTTGAACATATTCACATTAACTTAGTCATAACATGAATTCAACATATCAGACAATTAATGCCATGTGCCTATTTGGTCTTTTCCTTGGATATATTAACATAGCAATAGGGATGATGAGAAAAGCACTTACCTCTACACTATTTGCAATGTAACGGTTGTCACCCTCAACTTTGACAGAGAAGTCATAATAACCACTGGACAACTTGACATTCATGAAGTTCAATTCAAAAACATCCCTGTTAAGAATGAGCAGGATTAGCAAGTACTCGCATGGGAAAGTCATGAATAACTAACAAGCTGGCTGCCCAGGGAGGCACTCTTTGAGATAGCTCAGGCCTATACTACCTTCTTCACTTTTGATTAGAATGTGGGAAAAACTTCAAGATGATCTAAAATGATCTCTTTCAAGTCTGCAAAGTCTTATTTTCTTGTTTCCCCTCTCAGCTTCTAAAACCCCACCTCCCTGGGGTAGTCTTCCACAATTAAATGCAAAACAGGCAAGTCTACAGTATGATTGATCTCAATTATGTTAAAAAAAAAAAAGAACTCTTAACTCTAACTACACAGTAAAATCCCCAGTCTTTTACTATTTCAACTGATCATTCCTAAAAATTATTTTGCTTTTTAATTTCATATATTGCCCATATATCTTTATGATTATCTAAGAAGTGCATTTTCTAAACCTCAAAGTTCCAGATCTCATTAACTTACTAATTTAACATTTAACAAAGTTTCACATAAAACTGACCTTTAATTTTCAAAGAATTTATATAACAATAATATGCAGCTATTAAAAATAAGACTGTAGAATATTTAATCCTATTGGGAAAATGTTCATGACACATTGTTATAGATAAAGCATAATCCTAATTCAATTAAAAATATATAGCAAAATGTTAATAGCAGTTATCTCTGAGTGGGCACACTTTATATTTTCTTTTTTTGTGTGCTTTTCTGTATTTTTCCTACAATAAATATGTATTACTCATACATCAGAAAAAACAATAAATGTTAAATTTAAAACTGGCTACTTATGGAATAATGACAAGACAGAGACAACCACAGAATTTTGATAGCAGTTTCATACAATTCTAATTGCCTTTCTGTAGTATACTTTTCTCCTTCCAGCTGTCCTTGCTCAGTGTTTCTACCACTGTGTTTTATTGCATTTTACCTAACCAAAGTTTAGGTAAATTTGGCTTTATGATACTGGTAATGTCCACATTAATCTGAGTTATACAGGCTGCAAGGTAACTTTCCAAGACAAGTATATTGATGCTTGATGAAAATATGCTCAGGACTTACCCTACAGGGGTGAAAGAGGTCTTCTGGAGAACTGTGGCTCTGGAAGCCACAGATTTAGCATGTTCTAGTTTGACAGTGGCCTGTGTCAGAGGCTGGGACAGAACATTAGTGACCTGCAACTGGAAACAGATTTAAAAATGATCTGTAGCAGCAAAGTCTGAGAGAATGAGCTCTATAGAAGAAACCCCTCATTTTAGGAAATCTTCACTCACCTTTGGCCTACTGTCTATTAGAGATTGAATAAAGGAAAACACAGATTGGGAATGGGATAGATTACAGAATGTTACCGGTGGGAGGCTCTTTAAGATCTTATTCAATTATCTCATTTTTCAAACAAGGAAACTAGAACCCAGGGAAAGAGAATGACTGGCTCCAGATGACACACACAGTTATGTTTCCTTTGTTCTGATCCCTATTCTATCCACTCTACTAAAGTAATCTTTAAAAAAAAAAGTATTAACAAGAGAAATATTTCAGGAAGATATGAGCAATGGGAAAACTAAAGAAATATGACTGTTAGTAACTGTCATTTGTTGAAAGCCAACTATTAAGCAGATGGCTCGCTAGACTCTTTACATATATTCTCCCATCAATTGTCTGAGATAGATACCCCACCCTAGCAAGGTTAAAAACCAGTATTTTTTTCTACTCTGCTCTCTCAGCACTCTCTGATTCATGGTGAATTATGTTAATTGTTTTTTTCTCACCGCAGTTTTTGCTGAGAGGATATAGGTTGCAAGTAGGGGGAGGAAAAGCAATTTTGAAGTATAGGGCACTTCCTCAGAAGACTACCTGTAGAGGCCACCAAAGTAGAACTGATGGGACAGATGAAACTGTCCTAGGTAGAACCCCAAAGTTTAGCCATAAAATGCTTAACTTCTCATGACGACCTTAGTTTATCAGTGGTTTCCAAACCACAGCAACAAAAGCCTCATTTGAGATAAAAATCTCTCAAACTACACATTTGCTTTGTTCAGAAAGTTAGCACAAAAGAGAAGTCTATGCTTACTACTAAGTAAGAGAGAGAGTTATGTTATGAAGAGGAAGAAAGATACACTGTTAACACCAGGGAGGAAGAGATCTGATATTTAACTATAAGCACCAAAATTATTTGGGAATTTAAAAAAGGTATCTTAAAATAATGTATTTAGAAAGTTTTGGTACTGAAAAATGCATTTTAGAAGACTTCTCCATACTTCAGGAGTTATGAACCCAGAAATTTTCTTACACTTAATTTATTAAAAGACTTACTATTCATATTTAAAATTCTCTAGGGCAAGGGTCTCCAAACTACGGCCCGAGGCCCTCTCATCCAGCCCATGGAGACCTTTTTATCTAAATAAAATCATATTAAATAAATAATTAAAAACAACATCTATGTTTTGATCCTTTTTTATTTGGACCTCGAGTGTGTAGTCGGCCCCCAAACTGCTGTTTGATAGTTAATGCAGCCTTCAGGCTGAAAAGTTTGGAGACCCCTGCTCTAGGGATAAAAAAAAAGGGTGGTTTTTTGTTTGTTTGATAGATATTGAAGGGTTCTGTGATAAGTTCCCCCATGTCTAGGCTGAGGGAAAGGAGCCTTGCTCTACGTATATTAATGGATATGTCCTCTTGGGGTGACAACTGGCTGTGTAGCAGGCTTTAGATTTCTAAAAGCTCCACACTGGAAATGATAACCAGGGAGGCACACTGGGGACATGGAGGTCATACCCGCAGGATGGCCTGTTCACGAGTGTCAGAAGGAGAGCCCTCAGACACAACTACCACGGGCACGTGGTAGCGATTCTGGGAGAGCGCGGCGGCAGCACAGGCCACACTGAAGGCTTCTGAGAGCGAGTCAAAGTTCTTCTTGCTGAAGATGGCATTCACTAGTTGGATGACCTGATCCTGAAAGAAAAGGGAAACGCAGCTGGAGATCTGCCTCTGGCAGGAAGGTGGGAGAACTAGACCCCAACACCTGGCTCAAGTCATTCCTTACCTGTTTCTAGGTGTTCACACAGGTCTTTTAGTCATTAATCCAAATTAGTAGAGGAGGTGAAAAGCAAATATTCTGCATTTAACCCAAAAATTTGGATTTAGTTGTTTTTTTCCTATCTTCTAGAACAAACTAAAATTCATGCATTTGTCTGCCAATTCAAAATTCAACCATTTATTGAATGCTTACTATACAAATGCAAGGTACTTCTAGATACTGAGATATGAAAGTATATTATAAAATACATATACCAGTAAGCATTTGTTCAATATACACGTCAGGCATTGTGACAGGTGCTTTACGTATATTAGTAGAAATCTTGACAAAAACCCTGTAAACACTGGTATTATCCATGTTTTCCAAATGAGGAAACTGAAGCTAAAGGAGACTACGTAGCTCTTACTAGTTATAACAGAAAAAAAAAAGAGAAAAAAAAGCAAGTCCAAAATTCACATGTAGGTCTGTTTGTCTCCAAAGTCCTTCCACAATAAAATAAGTTCTTTCCAGATTCCCCTCACCCTCCCAGTTAAGCTACCCATCCCTCCCAGCCCACCTCTAAGCAGTACATTTGGGCTAAGTTTGTATTTACAAGACCAAATCTTACAGCCAAAATGTACATTTAGAAGGATACGAAAACAACTCTCCATTAAGAACTAATGGGCTGCTTTAAGGAGAAAACTGAAAGCAATTTTTCAAAAAAGTAGAGCCTAAAAGGCATTATTAAAATTCTAGAGGTTGTTTGCTTAGGAGGAAACATTTTCCACTTCAATCAGTTTTGTTTTTTAAAATCTACCATCTAACAAAACAGTTCCCTTGTTTCTGACTGCTATTCACAGTCAACATGAAATAATTTTCTTTAATTGTACCCATTACATTTTCCCATCGCTAAGCTGCTGACATGTTAAAATGGGTGACTATTTACCAAAATGGTTATGTCAAAAGCAATGACAGCAAAATTACTCCAGCCAAGTACCTGTTTAGAAGCTTGGGAATAAAGCAAAAAAAAGTTTAAGTTAAGAAGAATATGGGCGGGGAAGCCGGGATGGCTGAGTGGGTTAAGCGCTCACTTTGCAGTGCTGGGGACCGAGGATCGAATCCCGGCCCCGGCCCATGCAGAACCATGTGCTGAACTGGGAGCTCCCCCAGTTCAGTTCTCTCTCTGTCTCTGTATCTCTCTGTCTCTCTTTCTTTCTCTCTCTCTCTCTCTGTTAAAAAAAATAAATAAATAAATAGTAAAAAAAA
>PVKE010012068.1:0-11996 GCA_004027555.1 Craseonycteris thonglongyai
GGGGAGCAGGGGGAGCTATGAAGTTGAGATAAAAATCTAGACATTAATTGACATAATTTATAATAACTCTATCAAATGTGATTTCTCAACTGCCCCAAAAATTATTGTACATTTGATAATTTGGCAACATGCAAATATTCAAATGTTTGCACTTAGCATTTCAACAAAGTATAGTGCTATTTCATGACTACCTGAGACTATATAAAAAAATAGAAAAAATATTTTTTGTTGAGTAAAAATGAGATTTCAGACAAGTTTGTTTACTATAGTAAAACAAAAACAAAATTCATAATGCTCATAAAACCCTCAGATGATTTTTATATCTTACAAAGTAGATGGTCATCATTCAACTTTAATGTAAAATAAACCTCAAAATAGCCAAAATTACCAATTATAAGAAAATGTGGATGTAATTTTTAGACAAATGCAGTTCTTATCAACTCTTTAAGCCCTTGAAATAACAAATAAGCCATGAGATATATTCAAATTAAATAACTGTGAAGATACAAACTAATACATAATTATAATGGAAAGTATACCCAAGACAAGACCAAGTATTTAAAATAAGGTTTTACTTATTCTCTGAAACATTTAAGGAAGAACATCCTTTTTGAACAAGCATTCTTATATATAAGCTACTGAGCCATGTCAAATAAACAAATCCTTCTAACTGAATCTGGCTTAAAAGTGGGGAACATTCTGGAAAGTTTAGTTATTAGAGCTGTTATACTTCCAGACAAAGACTCCCCACTGAGCATTGTATATAGTCTATGGATTTTAACTTGCCTGCAATTGTCTTTTCTTCTTGCTTGTGTCTTATTTGTAAGTTCTTTTTTTTTTTTTTCAAATGGTAGTGATGTTTTGTGTAAGGAGTCTAAATCAAAGTAATGCAAAATTCTGTTGGCTTTTTATTCATTAGAACTAAGGTGGATTTTATTCATAATCAATATCTCTTTATAGTGATGACTTAGAACTGCTATTTTATTCCAATGATTAATCATTTTATCAATGATTATTAGATATGAATGTGAATTTGCCCAGGCATAGTCTCTGATCTTTAATTCCTTTTAAATCCCTTTGGCCAATCAGCATTTCCAAATGTATCCATTGACCTTGGTGATTGTCAGTAATAGCTGTCTTTTATTGTCTGGGTCAAAAAGTACTGGGTACTTTTAAGTGTCCTATTAGCTGGAATTTTCCCTCTCCAGCCTGTGTGTCTTTTTGTGCATTTTTTTCTAGATCCTAGTTGCTAATGATAATTACCCCTCACTCACAGCCTTCTTAATGAAGAATACAGCATTCTTTTTTGGAAACTTCCGTTTTAAAATGCTGCTTCATGGAGACTCTGCCATCCAGAGTCTCATTCCACAATATGCTTTTGTGAAAATGGCCTCATCTACTACAGGAACATTCTTATCCTGTTATTTCTAGGCAATATCCTAAAAGTCTATCTTTATGCATGATACTAAGAAATCTATTTTAACTGACTTTCATCCTAGATTAAATGTGAATCTTGGAAACATATAGATGGTGCATCAGAATGACCCAACCCCAAATCATGCAGGCAGATGTACAGGTGCATACAAACACATACACACATGTAAATAAATTGCTTAACAAAGTGTACTGAAATAAAAAAAATTTTTTCATTAAGAAATAAAACTAATATTATTGAGCATCTAACTATGTCTAAGGCATGCTGGTAGGTACTTAGTCATTTCATCATAGTCTCACTACAGCTCCAACGTCTCAGATGGTAAGACCAGGGATCAGACATTAATGCAGCATCCCTAAATTGTGTAGATACTAGGGAGAGAAAATATGTCTTTTTTCTTTCTTTCTCTTTTTTAAAGCTAGCACGCTCATTAAAATTATTGTGGCCTGCTGGCCTTTGTAACAAAATACATATATATATTTTGCAAGTTGGCAATATCACATGTTAAAAAAATTACAATTAGTCTTACATGTTATACACAGAACATAGTATGTACCCTTTCCAAATATTAAAAATTTAATATTTG
The DNA here is from genome assembly GCA_004027555.1 of Craseonycteris thonglongyai. Classification (NCBI taxonomy): domain Eukaryota; kingdom Metazoa; phylum Chordata; class Mammalia; order Chiroptera; family Craseonycteridae; genus Craseonycteris; species Craseonycteris thonglongyai. The sequence goes on from PVKE010012068.1 coordinate 2,022, forward strand.
AGTTCAGTTTTCCATTTTAATTTTAAAAACTTATCTTCTAATAATCTGTTAGTTTTAGACCACATGGGAAATTCAAAAGAACATGGTTCACAGTGTTTCAACTCTAAAGCAAATACCATTACAAAATTAAATGTTCTCATGCAACGTGAAATACGTATTTGGGTTTACACAGAAGAGATATAACTTTGGAAAGTATTTGTTTCGCACACTGTACTAAATTATAAAGAATCAAAACTTAATATGCCATCAAATAAAAAATAGAAAACTAGATTAAAAATTATTGATGGAGTGAAGTAATATTATTAAGGTCCTCACTTAATGAAATTCCTTGCATTGTTTTATTACTTCCAATTCCATTAATTGCTGGGTGTCTTTGATTAGATCTTGCAGCTGACCTAAAGATCACAAATCAAGAATAAAAAGAGCAAACATAAATTTTCTCCTAAGACTTCACCATCAGTGATTTGAGGATATTTCTAGAGCTTCACTCAACACCAATAAATGCTGAAAAGAAATGGGACAAGTTCAAACTTATATATTCATTCTTAAACAAGCTAAATCCACAAAACAATACACCTTGATAATCTTTCAAAACAAAACATGTAGTTTGAGCTAAACCACTAGCAAAGTCAAAAGGAAACCATGGCCATAAAACTTGGTTTGGTGTAACTAAATCTTAAATGGGTACTTTAGTTGTTTCATTTTCAGAAGAATGTTTTGGAATAATAAGGACCATCTGTCTTAATAAAGCTGGGACCACATAGTTTTGAACTGCTCTTGAAGAATAAAAGAGTTACATCATTCTAAACTATGTTAAATCTATAAACATGATAAAAGAGAAAAATGTTAACTTTTAGGGGGAAAGGAGATTTTAAATAGTTTACCCATAACTGCAAAGTCTATAAGTATTATGTTCAACATTAAGGAATGGCATAAGGAGACTGGACGTGAATGAGCACCTAGCTCATTCAGAAACAACTAATGAGTCCCAAGTGCAAAGAAAACTTATTTCAAATGTTTAGAATCGCTTGTTCCCCTTGAAAGAAGCAGAGTATGAAAATCTCTAGCAATTTATTTTCTGTGTATATTCAGTTGTCTTCACTAAATATCCATCAAAGCCAAGAGTTGGCTGTGCCAACGTTTTCAGAGTAATGCACATGAAGAAGTCTCACGGCACTGTAGTGATAAACATATTTTTGCTCTTTCCTTTTCTCCCCTGTCAAATTCCTATATACCTCCATCAACATCGCTTTCCTCAGAGCAGGCAGTTTCATCTGGTTTCATTTAAGACTAAACCTGGACATAAAATAGTTTAAGGAAAGGTGTATGCGTTCTTTATAATGCATTTATTTTTAAGGAGATATTTTGTTGTTCTGAACACCTTTGTGTTTTCATAAAATCATATTTAAAGTACGAAAAAGCTGATCTTTCTAAAATTTCTAACTTACATCCCTGTTTTTATGGTAGCAGTCATGTGTAGAGTGGAGCAGCTCAATATTCCTTTTTCCTCACAGAACAAAAAAATGGCTTGACATTTTAAAGAGTTCAGTGAGAAGCCAATAAAAGAACAGTCAATACGTGACAAAACACTGCAGAATGCAAAAGGCTCTTCCCGCTAGTAAGAAGCACACAATCCTTGAAGAAAAATAAAAGAAAGACCAGTATGATATCCTTTCAATATAACAGTTTGGTGATATTTAGAATATAAATTACAGAACTTATAAATGTTTTTAAAAAGCAATTATTAAAAGTCTATTTAGAAATGTCTTAAGATGACTTTTAATGGAAAGATTATTAAGGTACTATGATTCTATCTTATGAACTACACTTAGAAATATTGATTAACTTATTTATTAGGGTGACATTGGTTAGTAAAAATTACATAGGTTCCAGGTGTACCATTCTACAATTCTTCATCTACGTGTTATAATATGTGTTCACCACCCAGAGTCAGCTCTCTTTCCAGCCCCATATATTTAACTCCCCCTCCCTTCTCTATGACCTGCCTCCCCCTTTACTCTCAGGTAACCACTGCACTATTCTTAACTTCATTCATTACATGGTGGGGTGGGGGGGGAGTTCAGCTAAGACTCTGTAATATTTTTGTTTGTTTGGTCTGTAAGTATGATCTCAAATCACTCAGCAAAAAATCTCATTTACAAGAGCTACACGTTAGGGAACAGTTTTGTTGCCAAGATGGTTAGCACCAAATGAACCATGCTGATGGAAACAAGATCTATATGGTTCCAATTTTAATATTCACATAATCTCTTTTGAAAAGAACGACTATGAATGTTTATGTGCAATGTAGTCAGGCCTGTTGACATTCTTCTACACCAAGCACATTCATGGTAAATCCAATATGAGGTGATTGAATTACGTTTTAGGAATTATGTCTGGGAAAACAAAGGGGTTGGATGAAACAGTACAGCTGGGACAGCACATTGTCAGAACTACCAAATCTAGATTCAGCAAGAGAACAAAAGACAGTTTTATGGTCCATAATGGCAAATCCACACAATCACAGCCAGGATGTCTTCACCAAGGAGCATCTGGGTCAAGTCCATACTGCAGGCCCTAAGGGGAAATGAAAACACTCTGCAAATTATAAAAGTGAAAGGAAGGGATAATCAATGGAGTTGGCTAGAGCTTCTGCCACTTACATATATGAGCCCTGAAGCAAATCCCCTAAGAGACTATTTTGTTACTCACAGAGTAAAAGACTAATTTTTGTATATCTGACTTGTAAAAAAAGACAGAGTATAAACTTTCTCAAGAATGGTATGGACAGATATGGATAAAGAGAGAGGTTTTTCAGAAAAAAACAAAACAAACCCAACACAGTAGTAGAATGAGGCTCCTCCTACCTGAAGCTCTGAATTCAGAAGTCAGTTAAAATAAGTTGTCTCTGTCTTCCTGAAGTGGCATACAATGCTCCAGTAAGGAGGCCAGATGCTTACTCCCTAGCCAGAAATGATAAACAGCTCCCACTTTGGTATACATAAAGATTATCTAGGAGCTTTTCTTTTCTTTTCTTTTTAAGATTTATTCATTGTTTTTGACAGAGAGAGAGAGAGAGAGAGAGAGAGAGAGAGAGAGAGATACAGAGTCAGAGGCAGAGAGAAGGGGGAGGGCCCAGAACAGTCTCCATAGTTGTACATCATCGGTTTTTTCACATAGTTTCATTCCACAGGTGGGCTTGGGGCTGCACAGGGCAGGAACTGGGCCGGGGTCTTGCCCCCATGAGAACTGAACTGGGGGCACTCCCCAGTTCGGCATATGGGTCCACACGGGCCGGGGCTGGGATTCGATCCATGGTCCCCTGGGCTGCAAAGTGAGCGCCTAACCCACTGCGCCATCCTGGCTTCCCTAGGAGCTTTTCTTTAGATGCACTTTATTTGGCCCTGCCCCCAAATGATTATCATTAATTAGGTAATTTTTAATGCCTAGTCTGGCCACACCTTGAAAACCAATGAGTCCTGGTCTCCCAGGGAGAGGTTTCAAGGCTCTTGATTATCACATAATTCTTAATAAACAAATTACATGTAAAACTCCTTGAGGGTAAATCTATTTCATCTTTGTAGTCCACAAATTATCTAAACGTGGACGATGTCCCAAAGTATCTGTTTAATGAGTAAATAAATCAACAAATCCAAAACTAAATAATACACTTGGAAATCTTATGATGTCCAATTTGCCTGCAAATTTGTCTGCACCATACGACAACTAGTTTTACTTGGTTATTTATTTTTTAACAGTTCTCTTGGCTCAGTGAAAAACACTGCATTAAGTATGCTAGACCATGGTCAGAATCTTTTACGTATGCATAATGCTTGACATTTTCAATTCCATTTTCATGTCCTAATTTAATAATCCACCTAATTTAATAATGAGAGCTAAAGATGACTAGCACATTGTCTCCGTCCTCAAGGAGATTACAATTCAGTGACCACATACCAAATCGTGATTTCACAGCCACCACCAAACTGAGCTCTTAGGAGGAAAAAGGGTGTTTGTGGGACCTGGAATCACTAAGCACGATTTTGTACAGATGGTAAAACTCCTCTTAAGGATACATTTGATTTAGATAGTTAAAAGGAAGACAATCCATGTGGGAGAAATAAAGAGAGCAAGGGCAGCACAGCATAAATAAACCTTAGAGCAAGGCTCTGGATGTGAAGGGCACATGTCCAAGGCAAGTCTGTTTCATGTGGGAGTGATTAAGGAAGGCAACTAGTCCTTTAATATTTGTCACCACCAGGTAAAGGCAGCTAAAAGAAGTGAAGGACCTATGCGTACTTATATTCAGAGAGGAAATAGTCACTCATACACTAGAATATAGAGTTAAAAAGCATATAGGTTGTCTATGTTTATTTTCTAAACTTTGTGAATTTTATATATTATCTATAGAAAATACAGCTCACTATTTGTCTTATAAGTGTTATAATTCTAAAAGTATTTTTAATAGTCTTTGTTTTCCAAGTGCAAACTATATGTGTATACTCATATATACATACATATATATATATATATATATATATATATATATATATATATATACCTTTGTTTCTATGTTTTACTGTCACTGTATATTTAAAAGTATTTATAACTGCGTATAATATTCAGAGGTCCTTAACAACTGCAGATGTATCCAATCATGCTGAACATAGATTCAGAGCTACCATAGGGACCTTGGTCCCTTAAACGCTTAAGCTTCAAAATTAAATATGAAATTGAAAAGCATGTAGTAATTAGCTTCAGATTACTTGTGACAACATCGTGGACTTGCATGTTGCTTATGATGTGCTTCTGAATGTGGTGGCTTCCTTCCATCAGTTGTAGGAAGTTGTATGCTGACTCTCTTCAACACCTGAGAATTCATTGTTGTATCCTTGTGGGACAAAGACTTTTTAAGAAAGGACAGTATTATGTGATCTGCTGCGGGAAAGTGTGTGTCTGTTCCAACATGTGTATTGTAAACAATAAAGCATCAAACCGAAAGAACTGGCTTTATAGCTTTTTTTTTTTTCCAAATTATGTCATTTTTGCTGTAACTTGATCCAAAACCCAGAAGAATTTCATTTTAATCTGGTGGCACCCAATATATACCACCGTGGTTTTTTGGAGATGATTATGAGTAACACAGAGATAGACATTTTCCATTTTAATAATAAATTTCATGTGTATTGGAAAAAATATTACTAGCCCATCAAATTCACAATATCAGTGATTTTAATGAGTTCATTTAATATTGATATTAGATCAGGCAAAAATCATGAGAGTGAAATAAGTGGCTAAAGTTTGGGTAACACTGAAATAATTGTTTCAAATGTCTCTTGTCTGTTTTTGAGCAATAGAAAAGTAAAGTCAAGTACTTGTGTATTCTTGTGAAACAGATTTCTCCATTGCCATTATAATTTCAAGTAACCTCTAATTTACCAGGAATGGGCAAGGTAAAAAAAAAAAAAATGCCCAGACTATAAAGTTCAGTGCTCTGTGGAAGTACATCTGCTGCTAGAGCAAACAGATTCCATTTGATAAAGTTCATTCTGGCATGTGAAAGAAAATACTTGCTTAAGGAAATCTCAAGCACTGCTTGAATGATCTCATTCTTTCATGCTTGGAGAACATGGGAAAAACAAAATTAAAAAATGCATTTAAAAGTCTGCAGTGTTCATTGAACAAGAGAGGCTTCTAAGAATCCCCTCTATTCAAGAACAAAACAACTTTGCCACCGCTGACACCATCTACCTTTCAGGAAATTTGTTCTTATATTATGATGTGTAGCACCTCCAGCTATGTAAAATTTTCCCAACTCCCCCAAGTATTTGGTTCAGTATGATTTTACAAAGTAGTATATTTTTCTTTCCCAGATTTCCTGAAAATGCTATAAAAATCAACGAAGGTACAGTTTTGCTTACCATGGTCAGTAAAGTACAGTAACTAGAACACTGCCTGGCATATAATGGACCCTCCAAATGAACAAACAAAAATCTGTTAATGAATATAAATGAAGGCGCTTATGTAAGAGTTAAATTTAATGTTGAACAGAAAGCATTTTATTTCCCAGATAATACTACTAAGAGTATAGATTGTATATAAACACCAAATATCGTAGGTCTCCTTGGTCTCAAGCACCATCCACTTATTCCTATTAACCTTAAAATATGTTCAGCTTCATGATTCAATACTGTCTCCTCTGATACAAAAATCCACTAAGTGTGATCAAGTCTTCCACTCCACAAAACACCAGCTGTGCTGATAGATTTCTTACAAAAGGTGAGAAGATGTAGAGGATTCTATGCAGATAAAAGTGGTAGCAGCCACTTGTGGAGCTTTGTGTCACATCGTCTCTTTGGCTCCCATGATTTCAGCACGGCTGTGGTGTACAGCTCCCTACATGTGGCCACTCTCCCATTTCCAGCAAACCAAGGTGACTCTGCGTTTCTGCCCCACAGTTTTCTCCAAAGCTATGCAAAGCCACTGGGCTTGACCATAGGTAACCAACAGTTTTATGAGAGTTATTGTCCTAGGGGACAACACTACATTAGTGAGATAAAATCTGGTGAACAAGTGCTCCATCAAGCCTCTCTTCTCCTGGTGGAATATTTCTCAGGCATCTTCAAATGGTTCTTTGTAATATCTTCAGCATGAATAAGTCCTCATTCTTCATATTGTTAACTATCTCAAAAACACCTCTTTTATTAACTTTTCTTCCTGCCTGGTCTTGCTCTCCCAACTTCCTCACTTCCACTTTCTAAAGTTGCCTCCAAAATGTTAACATTTGCACTCAAATCCTTAGTTGAAGCTCTGCTTTGAGGTACCATCAGTGCTATAATTTTTACGTGGATGCCTAATGACTAGCGGGTCAGAAATATCATCATCAGAAATTGACACCAAAAATAGATCTCATTGTATATACAATCAGGGATTGTCTTCTAAAATCTCGAAGAGTTTACAATGTGTATTAGTTATCACACTTCTAGGACAGTGTACATTTTATATGTCATAGGAAATAAAAGTTATTTTTCTATACTATTGAAATATAAAGGATCCTTTTATTTAAATTCATTTTTGTTTTCCTCATTCTATCTTAAGAAATTTATAAGCATTTGACTCTGTATATAATATTGCATTTGTAAAACACAGATAGAAACATCTTATTTATGCATGAATTGTGAGGATTAAATTCAATTACACATATAATTAGTTATAAGATTCATGGCCCATGGTATGCACTTAAAGTTTTTTAATAATTATTAATCGCCAGGGGCGAGGGAGGTGGTGAAAGATAGAGAGGGAGTTTCTAATGACTCTTTCTTTGTCAAGTTATCCTCAGAGAAACTCTAGCATTGGTGATTAAAATCATGGTTTAACTTTTACCCCACACTCTAGGTCTTGAATGTCACATATTTTATGTCTTCAGCTATTATGGCAGGTGACATGGCTAAGACAACTTTCAAGTCCTGAAAAAGACTAATTCTTGAACTAAAAACAAAACAAAACAAAAACAAAACAGAAAATAGTTGACAATAGCAACAATTAGAATATGTGTTTGTTTGTTTAGCTTCTTAGTCCTATTAGCTGTAATTGGACAGAGGGTACCAAAGTATCTCGAGACATCGTCCCAACAGTCAGATGAAGGGAAGAGAAACAAGAAGAAAAAAATACAGGATCAGTGAAAAATAACTCTTCTAAATAGCATATTTTGTGTTGGACCTATTGGAGAAAATGTTTTTTCAGAGTTTACTATTCAATATTTAATATGAACAGTGTTATTTTATTCTCAATCAGTCATTTTCTCGGGAAAGAATGTAATGACCACCAGAAGGATTTGAGATAGCTAAAAGAATCATTGCCTTTGCTTGAACCACTGAACCCATTCTTCTTAATGCCAGGATATGAAAGATGTGGGAATACTGACTTCTATAGTCAAATGGCGAACTACAGCTTCTTTCAGATTGAGCATTTGGTAAGTTTACCCACATCATTTACTGTTCATCTAGGCTGTATTTCATACTGTTCTTGTGTTTGCTGATCAGATATAGCAATGGACACAATTAATATAAATTGCTATCCTTTAATTTCTTATGTCAGTTATACACATTTGGGATTTTTATAAAAATTATTATAGCCATTTGTCTTATGATTGGTATAATATAGTCAAATGAAGTGACATTTAAAAGACACAGAACAATTAGGACCTAGCATCAAAACTGCTGTGTATAGGAAGCAAGCACTGAGAAGAAAGTTGGGGTGGGGGAGGCTCATCTAGCTATAGAAGTGAAGAGGGAATCCAGTTCATTGGGGAAAATATCACCTACATAATTCAATTTAAGGCAACAAAAGGGAAGTGAGCATTTACAATGTGGCAACACTATGGCTGGTAGAACACAAAATACACTATATATTTAGATAATGAGAAGTCCAATGTACAGTCGTTTATTGACTCAAAAAGTAAATAGAGCACCTGAAAGAATTTAGTGATATTGAGACCTAATTAAGTAGGTGTCAGCACAAATATTCACAGCCACACTAAGTATAATGCTGTGCATAGTAGTGATGAGCTATCTGCTCACATAGAGCTGAGGTAACAATTTCTTTGACATCATGGAATAGGACGAACCTGCAAGGTGAGGTCAAGTGACCCCAGTCCTGGAAAGGAGACTCAATACAGAGACTCATAGACCAGACAGACCTGACCTGTGGTCTGTGATTATTATTCAGATAAAGGACAATTTCAGTCTGTCTTTTCAGGGATGAGATGAGCAGAAACACATGTTGCCCCAGCTGTTTGCAAGAGCAAAGCAGGTGCATATTTGAAAATTTTGTTTCTCAATGTTTTAGATATCTTAAATAAAAAGTTTTTATTGGAAAGCAAACTCCCTGGTTATTGGTTTTAAAACTCTGATTAACCACCAAACTAGAACTAAAATAGTGTTCCAGAAATCAATAAAAAGTATTAAGACTGTGTGTGTGAGTGCATGTATGTGTATTCTCGCATCAAAATCTATCCCAAGTGGGGAGCCGGTATGGCTCAGTGGGCTAAGCACTCCCTTTGCAGCCCTGGGGACCAAAGATCGAATCCCTGCCTGGCCCATGTGGACCCATATGCTGAACTGGGGAGTGCCCCCAATTTGGTTCTCACCAGGACAAGACCCCAGCCAAGTTCCTGCCCTGTGCAGCCCCACTCCCACCTGTGGAATGAAACTATGTGGCAAAACCAATGATGTGCAACTATGGAGACTGTTCTGGGCCCTCCCCCTTCTCTCTGTCTCTTTCTCTGTCTCTCTCTCTCTCTCTCTCTCTTCTCTCTGTCAAAAACAATAAAAATAAATCCTTAAAATAAAAGAAAGAAAGAATAAAACTGTTAAAAATAAAATCTACCCCAAGTATCAGAACAGATTTCAGTATTTGAGGCCACAAGTAGTGAAACATGCAACTTATAAGAGGATTGTTTTGTTTTAGGACATTTTATATACTGAGACTTATACAGGCTTTTTAGGGGAAATGTGTTTTGGTCACATGATGATGGAAAACAACCCAGACCTCTAACATGGTTCTCAAAGAGTGTGTCAGGAATTAGGTACTTCACTCTTTCAGAATTCCAGTCAGTGGGAGAAAGGAATCAACTTAAAAGGAAGATGATATTAATGTTCATCAGTTGTTACAGAAATTGATGAGCTCAATCTTAGTAAATATCAACTCACAATATGGGAACTCACTCTATAGAGATTTTGAGACTTTAGAGTAAAGCAGATCTAGGTTGAAATCCCAGCTCTACAACTATTTGTTATGTGATCTCAGATTGGCTATTATAATTCTCATGAGCACCCGCAAAATGACCAAGCCAAAAATTTAGGTTATCATCCAAAAAGTATGGATGATAAATGAATGCCAAGTATCTGGCAAACATAGTGATTGTGAGAAGTTTGTAAGAATGCCAAGGGAATTGGAGCCACTGTGCCTGATAAA